>SRQG01000256.1:0-42678 GCA_018360325.1 Claviceps aff. humidiphila group G2b | reverse complement strand
AAATCTACACATCATCATGATCACCTCCGCCCATCATACCACAACCCTCCCCCCATTCTCTCCGTTTCTCATTTTCGCGACGGTTGTGGAATTGATGGGTGGCGCATAGAATTAACAAACTGATTTGTTGGACCTTGGTAGTTTCCTCTCTCCATTGCCTTTCCGAGACTCGAGCAGCTGTGTAGCAGGCCATCTTTATCAGGCCTGGGTCCGGAGCCCGTGTCCATGTGGGAAGACAAATGGCAAGATATGTGGCCACACCTAAAGGTACTCATATTTGAGGTCAAAGAAAGTATCTTTTCAACCCACGATATAAAAAGAACGTACTCGTTGCTATGGTACCTCATGTGTGTCAACCGCGGCAACTCACTACAACATATTCGTCTCGAATGGCCCTCCCCAAACCACCGTATTTTAAACATCCTTGGTCTTGGCAATGACTACCACTATGCCAGTGACAGCGATAGCGAGGAGTTACAAGGTGAACTTCCTGATTTCGAAATGTTCCAGCAATCAGAGTTCCATAATATGCGTTCCTTCAACTCGACTTCAATAAGCTTCGAGCCTGAGAAAGTTCGAGACTTGCTGTCCAATGCAGTGCAGAGCAAACGATTGGCATCTTTTGACATTGTTTTCCCCAGATATTACACAGACTTGACGAGAATTCTGAATAACTATGAGTATAACCTCGTTGAAGGGAAGCATGTTGAACATCTCAGAGGCTACGACTGGGCCCGCGGGTGTCCCTCAGTTCACACGTTGGGAATCCATGAATTCTATCTCCCTCATCCCCCCAAATATGACGACGACCATGTCTTGGCCCGGTTCGTGGCGAGCTTTCCTAATCTGCGGACGTTAACGATCAATACTCGATGTCAAGACAGTACCGCGTTTGAGAATTTGATGATTGAGATACTGAGTCTCACTCATCTCGAGACCATGCACGTGAAAAGTGACTATCTCGAAGGCGCTGCCCGGCTGTGGCAGGCAGCAAGCGATCGGGGCGTACGACTGGTGGAGCTTCGTTGTCATCATCGAATTAAATATCGACTTCAATATCAACAGCCATGGCCAGTACCACTAGGGGGGTAAGGGCCATTAAAAACAGCCAAGTGAATGCTTTTTGCTCGTGCGTCCCCGTCTCTTCACCTAATCTTCAATTAGTTCATGTGAAATGATCACATGTCGCGAGGCGCGCCCTTTCGGCTGTGAACAACTCGAGCGGACCATTTCGAGGTAGCCAAATTGCCATCGAATCGTTCATTCAGAAGAGTGAAGATATTTTCCTTCTTGACCATGGAGGCGTCTTAAGAAAGAGACTGAACCGACTAGAGTCATTTTCTCGGTCGCCAGAATTGTGTGTACGAGGTACATACATAAACCTGACAGCGATGAGTTGGGAAGTCTAAACCGTGACTTTGTCGTTTGCTGGCGTACGGTGTACCTATGCATCGATCCGACATTGTGTGTAACTGCACACTATACGGACACCTTGTTACATACATACATATTGTGGTATGTACATACCCCGCTTAGACGCGGCCAAGTACATTCACTCTCGGAGTTGCCTCTTGCATTGCGTCCAGAGACGTCGTTTCTTACCAACCTCGAATACCCTCCCCCATTGCGTGGCTCATTCTCATTCGCGATCAGCATACCTCGGCACCAACTGTCACCAGTGTCCTATGTACGGGCCCTCGCCATCTTCTCAACTCATCATGTCTTCATCCCGTCATTCGAAACTGGATCGCTCGATGGCTGAGCTGATTGAGTCTGGACACAAAGTGAAGGCCGCTAAGCAACACAAGACCAAGAAATACTATCGTGCGGTCGCACTTTTCACCAGCGTGAGTAGTCGTGGCAGCGCCAGAGCTTTTCTGAAGAAGCACTTCTCTGACGTTTCTAATTACCTATGGATGAACAGGCAATAAACAGGTGCCCCTGCTCCAAAGGAGTCAAACGAAACAGATGCATCTGCAAAGACTTTCGAAAAGTTGCAGCCAAAGGACGCTCTATATTCGAGGAAGCAATGTATACCTGTCATTGTGATGTTGGTAGGACGTTCAGCAAGTGCGACAACGTGCATCATATTGAAGCCTTGGATTCCCGCGCTGCAACGTACGAGGATTTGCACAAACTTGATCACGCTATGAAGGACGCCGAATGGATTCTGGAGCTGGCCCCTCAACTTCCCGACGTAAGATATTGTGCGCTATTCGAGGCCGGCCCCCTTTTGCTGATATACTATAGGGATACCTTCGTATGGGAAGGATTTCTCAGCTTCAAAAGAATGACGGTTATGCCTGGAAAATCTACACGGCTGGAATTGAGGCGAACAAGGAGGCTACCGTGGATTTGTCGCCTAAGCTACAGGTGAGACGGCGTGACTTTCGGCCCGAGTGATTGTGACTCGGTCAACTTTAGTCGCTAACCAGCCGTGGCTCTAGCAACTTTACGATGCACGCGAGCCTCTCAACCGGCGCTTCTTCAGACAAGATCCGTTATGCCTGCCCGGGGAGATTGTCGCGCAAATCTTCCGATTCCTCGAATTTGAGGAAATTGTGTACGTTGACTATCCCTTGTCCCTTTGTCTTACCGAGCACCAACGCGTAGTCAAACTGTTCAGCCTAATGCCATGCAACGTACAGTCTCTCTTTGCGCGTTTCAAAGCACTGGAAATGCACACTCACCAGCCCCGTATATGCCCGATTATGGAGGGACATGGTATTTAAAAAACCGTATACGAAGTGGTTCTACCCAAGCTCGAAGCAATTAAAAACGATGCTGTCCTGGGCTGGAGATAAAGGTGCCAGGAAAATCGTGATACCGAAGAATATGTTTCTTACTCAATCAACGTTGGCGGTGCTGCTCGAAGCGTCACCCAGTGACTTCAACCCGGTACACGAAACAACGTTCACGGTTCGGCGCGAAGAACTATTTACAAAGAAACAGTCAGAGTTGTGAGCTTGATCGTCCATTCGAAGAATAAGAAATTGAAGTCATACGCGCACCACGTGTATAAAAATGGCACCGGAACGATAAAACCGGGGGATATTTCTATGTAGGAGATTATTAGTTATTCATCACATACGTGCAGACGGCGCATGCCATAGGTTCGTGAAAGATACGCGGGAGTTTCCTACCTTGGCAGGGATGAAGGTCCGAGACTCCGAAGGAGTAAACCGAACGCATACTTCATCAAGACTCGCGGCTTACGACATGATGAACCGGCAGTCCGGCACAATGAAACCGGGAGACATTCCGATGTATCATGTAGAGAGTATCATGTATGGGCCCAGGGTTACTCCACGACGGGCTCTCCTGTCACGGCCTCTTTATCACAGCTGACTTTCTCTTAGAACCCGGCCATGCCTCGTACGCCGATTTTCACCAAAGATAAGTGTTCGCTGAGAACACAATCGACCAGAATTGACTCTTGAGGTGGGAAATAGTATATTCGCGTTCTAACGGCGCAAATCGTGGAAAATGATTACTTCAGGCAATCTGCCGCTGAGCAGTGAGGAGCACCTCACAACATACGCGAAGGCCATCAACGCCCGCAACTGATGAACGGGCAACAAAAGACGTCAACTTCTTTTGAAGGGGTTGTGGACGTTGTGTACGGATTGAAGGCTGAAGCTTGGAGTTATTGAGATGGAAAATGTTCCATGCTCAGTGCTGTATTGATAACGCCACAGCGTTTTTAGGGCATCTTGGAATGATATTATGATGTACTTGGAGTCTTGGGGAGGTTTTGGACATTGACAAAAGCGCTTTCCATTTTGTAATTGCGTCCTTCCTTTCTTCACTATCTTCATGATACCCGTGTAATCAAGCATTGTTTATCTTTGTAGCGTCAAGAAACGCGGTAAAAGATAAAAGTAATACGAAAACATTGCATGCATGCAGCATGTCAGACAGACACAGTCAGAGTTTGTGGTCATTCAATTTCTTGTTTGTGGTCATTCAATTTCTTGTCTGATGTCTTGTAGAAGAGGAAAGGGGGACAAGGGCCGCGGGGCAGAGTCTTCGTGGCCTGGTTGGCGTAGCTGCAGCCTGCAACGTTACACTACGATGCCATTTGAACTTTGAAGACGCCCTCGGAGCTTTGAAGCTATTGGGAAGCATACGACGTGTCAAAAGAGGATTGACGTCTGAACAGCCTTCTCAGGCTCTCAGCAGGCATAACTAGTCACATATCACGACTTAGGGAGGATTGTCCCTGTTTCTTCTCACGAGTCGCTCATCAAAATTATAGTATCTTATCCCGTCAGTTGTGGATGAGCACTGAGGACGCCCGCCAAGTTTGCAGGACATGTTATGCATACAACGACGATTCACGAACGTCTTCAACTAGTAAATAAGCAATTCCGGAAACACGTATTTTGCAACGCATCGATCATCGACTGCATGTGAATGTATACCTCGAACGCGTACCCTCGGCGAAGCATACATGTTCACATATTCAACTCTCACATTGTATTTTGCTGTTTGCATTGCAGGCTTCCTACACTGCGTTGCTTAATCTCGTCCGCGGGCACTGTGTGACGTGTCATCACCACCCAGCCACCACGCAGTGTCCTATTCACGGACTCTCGGTGCTCGCAATCTTCCCAACACATCATGTCTTCATCCTTTACCAGGCCCACGACGGTCACTACCGTCACTACCACTAGAGTGCTTATAGAGAGATGAGAGCCTCATGTTTCTAGAGGCATGATGAGGTAGCACCGTAAGAAAGATAACAAGAGTAAATCGAAGCCGTTTTTTCTTTCGCTTGTTATCCGGGGACCGACGGCGGCAGGGTTGTACCATGCAAGCCCGGCGTGAGAACAGAAACGACCGTCGACACGACCCAACTTCCTCCGACTGGCCGCCTGCGCCATCCGGCATTACACAATGTCAGTCTCATGGCCGTCCGGACTCCGGCGTCTGTAAAGGCCCGACGAGGCTCGACGTCAGGCCCTCAACGACTTTTTGGATGTCTCTGCAACCGCATCGATCCCGTCTGGAGTAGCAGGGACATCTCATCATGGCCTTTTTAGAGAAAAAAAAGAGGAATATCATCAGTCTGGTTGCTTATTCAAATGATCTCAAACGTTGTCACGAGTTACAACAACTCACCTGGCAAAAGACTTCCTCTGCAAGCTTGTATTCCTTAGCCTCAAAAAGATGGCGACCTTCCTCGATCAATTCAGCCGTCGTGGGCCTGGTAAAGGATGAAGACATGATGTGTTGGGAAGATTGCGAGCACCGAGAGTCCGTGAATAGGACACTGCGTGGTGGCTGGGTGGTGATGATACAGTTCCCGCGGACGAGATTAAGCAACGCAGTGTAGGAAGAGAGTTGAATATGTGAACATGTATGCTTCGCCAGAAAAGCTGGGTGTTCTCTTGCTTGCTTCCTGCTTTTGACCAGTGGTAGGCGCCACTTTTTACGCGAGGCAACCTCGCTTGTTATTCGCTGCTTCTTTCTTCCAAGGTATCGGACCGAAGCTTGCTCTAGATAGTTATCCTCGATTGTTTTCCTTGGCAGGACATAGAAAATTCAACTCAGTTCAGTTCTCATCTTTTGGTGTTGTGGCGATCCCCTGATCGTGTGTGATTGTCGTCTTTTGCTGCTTGCTCAGCAGATTCGTTTCTTCGTTATATCATAGGGATCCTGAGAGGATATCCCTTGTTTGTGATTTCTCCGTCTATCCACCTTTTTCTGGCCGACCGCGCCAGGAGAAGGCAAAACATATCGCTTCCTCAAATGATCCTGGAACTCGAGAGGTTCTTCGCCAGTTTATCGCCAGTCTATTGCCAGTTTCCAGATCACCTAGTCGTGGCCATCACCAGTTTCCAGATCACCTAGTCGTGGCCATCACCAGTTTCCAGATCACCCAGTCGTGATCTCAGTCAGTTTTCGTTCCTCTTTTCTTCTGCTCTGCTTCGTCCTTCTGTCAGCGCTGCCGGAGACTTGCCAGATTTGCCAAGTCTCGTCAAGCGAGCCAAGCAAGTCAGGACCTGCAGCTTGGCTTGAGCAAGTAAATCTAGGCCCTCGGCTTGCTTGACAGACTTGACTCTGGGAGCAAGTCGTGAGTGGTTCGATACCCAATCAGGCATCAGTCTCAATGTTGGTTGCCAGTGGCCACAGTTGGCACGAGATCAAACGGTGCCGCGTGCGTTTGACAGATTATGGCACCTACAGCTCCTCCCCCGTAAGGTTCTGTGACTGTCCATCTCCCTACCTATGCAGATGACGCGTAGAACACGATTATCATTCTTCTGGGACTGGGTAGGAATAAGCGGCAATATCTTCCTGTCGAGGATCAGCTTAATTACATCTAAAAATTCACACAAGTTTGGTGAGGCACCAAGCTCTTTCTGGAGCAATCCGCAGGTCACGTGACCTAAAACGTGACTTTTTGATGACTCACGTGACCTTCTGGGGTCACGTGACTTGTTTTCTGCTTTCCAAGTCAAGTCTCACGAATCTCTCAGAATTTCGTCAAGTCGAGCAAGTCATACCCCCGGACTTGACTTGACACTTGACTTGCTTAACTTGCTTGCGCGGCAGCGCTGCCTTCTGTTGCCCATCCTGGAGTCACCGTCAATGTTTTTTCCGCCCCCGCCACCCCGCTGTCATGTCTGCACCGATTGAGCACCCTCAGAACGTTGACTCATTCGATGGCAGTGAGGATGTTCAACGCTGGTTGAAGAGGCTCCGGCGGTCTTACCGCCTGGTCAACGGCAACCAGGATGTCGGCCCGAGCGACCTCATCCAAGCCATGGACAGTGCCCTCAGAGGAGAAGCGGCCAAATTCATGGAAACGACTCCTCTCCTGAGACTGATTGTTGATCAGGCAGACGACTTCACTGCCACCCCTGATGATTTGGTTCTATTTGAGAATGCCCTCCGGGACCGTGTCGATGTCGATGCAGAGGTGGGAGTTGCGCACGGTGGCCCGTTTCCAAACATTGAGCAGGGTGAGGGCGAGTCGTTGGATGCCTACTATGGCCGTGTGCTGGCGATCTATCGCAGAAGAGGTGGAAGAGACAAGCCGGTCACCCCGGACCAGCCCCAGCTTACTCCACTGGAAGTCTCGAGCATCAGCGAGTTGGTTCATCTGTTCGTGATTGGCCTCCAGGATAAATCGTTGGCGGTTGAGGCCGTCAATCATGGTGTCCTCATGACCGACAGCTTCAGGTCTGCGCTTCAGATCATAAAGGAATCCAGCGGTCGTCTGGATGTGAAGGCGAACATGGCTCGAGCTATGGCTCAGCAGACCCGTTTCAAACTCATGGAAGAGTGGATTAGGCAGTACAGTGGCCGTTTGGCCAACGAAGAGCTGTCCCGGGCCTACGGACTGCCTGATGGCCTGTTTGATGCCTGGGAAGGACCTCACAATCAGGCTGTGCCAGTGCAACCATCTATGTCTGCGCAAAGGAATTCAGGAGGTTAGAATTACTACCAACCTGGTCAGGTTCACTACCCTCCGGTGCCTCAACAGAGATACGCCTACTGGCCGCAGCAGACGAACGTCTCTCAGTTCACTCCTGCTCCCGCTCCAGCACCTGTTCCCGCACCTGTTTCTGTTTCTGCTCCTGTCCCTGCTTTCGCGCCTGCTCCTGTTCATATCAGAGCCAGATACGCCACTGTCGATGTCTCAGATTTGTGCCCTCCCATGGAGCACGAAGAGACAGAGTGTGTTGCCCTTGAGTCCATTGAGGATGAGTGTCCTACTTTCGAGGCTATTGATGTCTCCTACTCCGCCACCGAACCCACCCCCGCTCCTGTATACGCCATGATTGAAACTTCGGAGTTATGTTTCGCGGACGAGCATGAAGAAGCTCAGATCGCACCTGTCGAGCACGTTGGGGATTGTTATCCCACTGTTGAGGTCGTTGAGGTCTCCCACGCCGACATTGAACTCAGTCCCCCCCAGCACGACTTCCATGAAGATGCTGACTGCGCTCAATGTTGTGCCACTTTCGAGGATGTTTTCGAGGATGTTGCTGTTTTCGAGGATGTTGCTACCGTCGAGGATGTCACTGCCGTCGAGGATGTCACTGTCGAGGATGTCACTGTCGAGGATGTCACTGTCGAGGATGTCACTGTGAAGGATGTCACTGTCGAGGATTTCACTGCCGTCGAGGATTTCACTGCCGAGTATTTGCCACTTCGTCCCGCTCAGGGCTTGAAAGGAGTAGATGAGGATGCTTCCGAGTCTGTGGCTCAGGATGCTCTTGGGACGATGACGCTTATTTCAGAAACAGCTCCGCCCCTCGGAAAGCGGGAGAGTATGTCCGTTACTGATGTGTTTGATGAGGACGAGATTCCCCTTTCCCAGCCTGTGATGTTGGTGAGAGAGAAGACCGTCAAGGGAAATGCTCGGGCCCTCAGCAAGATGTGGGAACGTGAAGGCATGATGCCCATCAATTGGAAGGTGTTGACGAGCTGCGTTTTTGTACGGTTTGTGGAGTCATGGCAAAGGGACAGTCACTTCTGCAAGTTTTCGGCAGATCTTCATGAGCAGAGGATTGTGAAGCCTTTTGATCCAGGGGGTTACTATGATGATATCTGGAGGAAAGCAACAAAAGCTTCGAGTGGGAACGAAGTTGAGAGGGTGAGAGAACGTGCTGCCAGTCCTTCCCTTTTCCCGTATCTTTTTTCTTGCTTTCGAATTTCTTCTTTCTAGTCTTTTCAAATTTTTGATCGGAGGACGGTTGTTTGGAATGCGTGGTCGAGGGCGACCATCTTGTGAAAAGGGAATAGAAAAGCCGGTTGTTCTCTTGCTTGCTTCCTGCTTTTGACCAGTGGTAGGCGCCACTTTTTACGCGAGGCAACCTCGCTTGTTATTCGCTGCTTCTTTCTTCCAAGGTATCGGACCGAAGCTTGCTCTCGATAGTTATTCTCGATTGTTTTCCTTCGCAGGACATAGAAAATTCAACTCAGTTCAGTTCTCATCTTTTGGTGTTGTGGCGATCCCCTGATCGTGTGTGATTGTCGTCTTTTGCTGCTTGCTTAGCAGATTCGTTTCTTCGTTATATCATAGGGATCCTGAGAGGATATCCCTTGTTTGTGATTTCTCCGTCTATCCACCTTTTTCTTCGCCGAGGGTACGCGTTCGAGGTATACATTCACATGCAGTCGATGATCGATGCGTTGCAAAATACGCGTTTCCGGAAGCGGTTGCGAACAGGACTCCAGGATTACACGACTCTCGCTTTTACAGTTGGCGTGCAATGGAAGTTACCGGAACTGCCTCAGTGACAAAGACCTACCTAGTGGGTCGACCATTCCTCTGCTGAGCCAGGGTAAACACAATTGCACGGCACCTCACGGCAAGGGGAGTCTTGCATCGCCAAGCCGCACAACACCCGATCCTAACAGGAGAATTGCGGTCAAGTATCGTGAAAATCGGCTCGCAAGTTGCATGATTTTGCCGCATTTTATGGATAGTTTCGATCGCAGCGATGGACAGATCCAGGAGTGGGTTTGGCGAGCTGCCTGCTTGAGCTTGTACGATGACTCGGTGTTGAATGTGTTGAAGGAAGGGAGGAGAGGAAGGGAGTGAGCTCACTTTTTGGCTCAAAAGCAAATTGGGCTATTGTACAGTATGGAAACTTTGGTTCTGTTCCCAAAAAAAAAAAGGCCAAAACACCTACAGCCACGTGACGCCACGTCCGCATGTGGCGTTGACTCCTGAGCGCAGCCCCCCCTTTGCCGAGAAGAGTACTGCATCGAATCCATTGGCGAAGATGTTCCCTATGCTGAATTTTGCGAAGAAGACGACTGTGACGACACCCTCGCCAACGATCCCGACAAGCAGAAACGGACAGAAGAAGTGATTCTCTCAAAGGGACTCTCTCCTTTCGAACCTACACAGTTACGAATGAACTCGGGCGAGACCAACCTCCGACATTCCGGTCACGGAAGATTTTGGTTACGGCAAATTGTCTAATGCCATAGAATGCACCGCTGAGTACGATGTCGAATATCAGGCTCCACAGGCACTTCGTCAGCCACTACTGGCGGGTAGCAAGGCTGGTGCCATGAGTAGAGACCTTGACTAGGGAAGTTTTTGGACTGGATTATCCCAACAAGCGCTATACGGCTATATTGGTTCTGTCACTTGCTTATTGTTTTTTCTCAGGACAGCTGAAGCATTCGCGATGGATGCGATGCTTATTCTCTGCTGCCTGTTCCTATGTCCTTGCCACTTGCTGTTCCTCTTCTTAACGATGGAGAGAATGAATTGCAAGTGTTGGAATCGCTGCCCTCAACGGCACATACGTATGTATGTGGCCACAACTAGCGCCGTATGTGGCCACTGACAACTATACGTGGCGAACTCTACGTGTCCTCGACGATCACGTACGTGGCCTCACTCGGAGTCGGGACTCGTGGTTTAAGACCACGCGGTAAGGCTGTTCACTCTTTCCTTCTTCTCTCTTCTCGATAGCTTCCATGAAAACGACAGATTGTTCATGATAGTTTACTTCACTTGTATACGCAACACTCTCGGATTTCTTCCAGCAATTCCTTTGACCGCGAAAACTTGACTTTCAAGTTTAATCATCACCCCATCTCCAAGACCAAGTACGATAATCTCTTGCTACCCATCCGAGAGTTCCGACTCCCGAGACTGTGTGCGAACTGCTCATGCTCATTGCCACCGTCCACGAGGGACTCGACTAATCTCAAGACCTTTCACGTAGAAAAGATATCTTGATAAGCTCTCTCCTGTATTTTTGCTGCGAATCCATCGCTCATTTCCGGCTTCCTCTACGGCAAGGCCTTACCAGCGAGCCAACAACAAAGCGATCCATTCTCGCCAATATGAATTCAGCTATTCTTGATGCGCGTCTCATGGCCCCGGGGCAGAAGACGGAGAAGTTGAGGTGCTCTATGGCCCTTCTCCCACCAGAGACAAAGATCCAAATCATGTCCTACATCAGTACACAGCAGTCGCTTTCTCGCCTAGCGCAAAGTTGCCGCGCTTGGTATGAGACTGCTACCCAGGAGCTTTACACTAGGGATGCCAAAGAGCACGGGTCGTTCGCGATGAAATGGATGGCTGCCCATGCAGTTGACGAGCAGACAACCGACTCCGCGATCGGAACTCTGGGGAATTCCCGTCGGTGGAGAGGCCAGATTGACGCTATCAAACTGCGTCCTCCACGGTCGGATGATGATTATTATTCGAGTCAAGACCAGATGTTGAACGGGGATTTGTACGAAGTTACAACCGCATTACATTTCGCTGTCTTTCTGGGTAATTTGCGCCTGACGAAAACGCTACTGGACATGGAAGCGAGTCTCAAAGTCCCTTGCTCAAACCGGCTTTGGAAATCAATGGGCTCAGAGGAAGTCTTGAGAAGAGTCAGCTACTTCTTCTCCGCCTCCAGGGATATATTCAGGGGTTATGAGAACCTCACATTCGACTCGGTGTTTCCTATTTTCCTGGCCTTCCTACGGAGAGATGCCGACATGTGCAAGTTTCTTATCGAACATGGAGCCGGCCGTGAAGCCATCATCTCCCACCCCAACACTGACCCCAAAGTCATTTCTATCCTGCATTTCGCGGCTGCCGACCCGACCACGGATTATCACCATTGGCAATGTCTTTTTGACGGATTTCGCGAATACATCGATGAGCCCTGTCCACGACTTTCTCAATACACACCGCTTCACGTCGCCCTCCTCGAAGGCTGCACCCAAGGCATGCAGATTGCGGTGGAATCTGGAGCAGACAAAGAGGCAAGAGATGGTGACTCGCGTACGCCTCTATCCATCGGCGTTCTAGGAATCTTAAACTATACGAGCTCGGATCGGAGAACGATTGAAGAGCGCATGATGTGTTTTCGGAAATTCGTGGAGTTGGGAGCCAGTGTCAATCCACAGGGAGACTCTGTGCTATTGCATGCCGTGCGGTCATACACCCCCTATGCCTCCTCTTGCCCGGGCATGAGGCACGTGATATACTTCCTCCTGGAACACAATGCTGATATCCACGCAACAAGCCGCCCGCAAGAAACAAATTTGGTTAACGAAATAGTGAGAATATTTCAGGGCCTTATTTGTAAATATCCTCAGGATCGTCAGACGGAAAAGTTTTTGAAAAAGTTGTTGAGCGACTTGGTCGATAGAGGCTTGAATCTGAAAACACCGGCGCCGGGATTGCCTTCACCATTGTACCGCGTCTTACAAATCCGTAATGCCGGGCCAGAATGGCTTCTCGACTTGCTCTGCGAGAAGGGCGCGATGATCCATGAAAGCGAGGTGGGCTCAGCCTTCCTCTGCTGGTGTGAGACCCGGCGACTGTGGGAGAGGAATCAATATGATGCGTGGTGGCAACATCAAGGGCAGGAGGACGAAATGTTCCTAAAGTGGTGTCAGAACCCTTACAACGCCTGGTGGTGGCAGCACGTCAAGCGCA
Organism: Claviceps aff. humidiphila group G2b; assembly: GCA_018360325.1. Lineage (NCBI taxonomy): Eukaryota > Fungi > Ascomycota > Sordariomycetes > Hypocreales > Clavicipitaceae > Claviceps > Claviceps aff. humidiphila group G2b. The sequence continues at coordinate 30,251 of SRQG01000256.1, read as the reverse complement.
TCTCGCGATTCTCGCCCTATTTATATCAAGCTTACAAGGCGGCGTTCACGTACAAAGACCAAAAACTGTACGATATACTTACACGCCTGCCTCTTCTTGCACCACCAAACAACCCATTAGTCAAGATAGCCTCTCAATTCTGCCCGATATGGAGCTGGAGGCAAGTTATGCGACGCGGGTTTGAAGACGACTTCGTTGCTACATGGCGGTCTCGCGACTTGGGAGACAACATGATTCATGTCACCGTCCATAAGTACATTGATATACGCTTCTGCTATGCAGCCGCAGAGGCGATCCAGGATATTCTGTACTTGAGGGGCAAAGGTGTCGATATTACTTCGCGTAATTTTAGAGGAAAAACTCCGCTGGACATTCTGTTGGAATCGGATCGATCCATGGATGGCTTCATGGAAGTAGCAGCGGTTTTGGACGGGAAGGTGCACAAGGTACAGGAACTGCCAACTGGCCTGAGGGCCCAGTGAGCATTCGGGTGACCGGGTCTTGAACTCGACATTTCGAATTCATAATTGTCTTGATACTATCATCTATGAAGGGACCTTAAAGGGCGCAATTGGTTGGACGCGGAAAGCCTTGGATACGATGAAGGGATCTCAAAGGACGCAATTTCTTCAGCGATAGGACATTGACCAGTGAGAAACTAATCTATGGGCGGATAATATCGTGATCGAGGACGATCACTGGCGAGAGGAAGGATCATGTCAGGGACAGTTTGTTCAATGTTGTGGGACTGGACAAGTGGCAGGGAGTGGCTCCGCAAGAAATCAGAGATCGCGATGGGAGGTAGTAATAAAGAGACGGGGCCTCGCACATGGTAGAGGGTCAGAGATTAAAACCTTCAAGCAATCGACACCCACCTTTGACATGTTGGCCAGTGTGAATCCAGAAGGAGACTCTGTCCTAGTTCTTGCCGTGCAGTACTGCGCTCAACATGCCTACGACCACCCTTCCATGAGGCACAGTCCTAGATGTAGGGGAAAATGATGGCGTATATGGACGCGTCAAAGCTGGCATATTGGAAGAAATGACTGGTAACAGGAGTCAGTCTTGGCATCGCGAATCGGTGCTGTATCGAGGCCTACGGCAGCAGAATCCAGATACCGCTAAATACTCAAGACTCGAGACTCAAGAGCACAGGCACAAGGCTGGAAGAGTTAGATGTGCATACAGAATGAGTGGCAACATGATATGCTCCGATTGAGTATTTTTACGGCGACGTGTCTGAATGGTTGCAGTCTCTTATGATAGACTCGCTATCTCGGTCTTCAATCTTCGCGATCATGAAATTTGTGCGGCGAGTTGCTTTTTGTGCGACGAAGAATGACGAAGCCAATCCGCGGTGCGATGGTATATAAAATAGCACTCCGCATGCCAACCCCCCTAAGCATGAATCACTGCCACTGCATGATACATAATCTTGTGCAAACTTCTCATACGCATTGCTACGAGCGATTTTGCCCCGCCAAGGCCTTCATGTACATAAAAAGGAATTAGGCGCTTACTGCATTTTCTCTGCTTCTTATCATTTACTCCACCACGTGATCGCGTTTCGCGACGCTAGAATGTCGAGTATCACGCCAAGTGAGTCGACACTTTTTTGACCCATGTCTGGCATCCTCGAACATCGACGACAATATCTGACCATCAAGCCAACAACAAGGCGGCTGTCTATCGCGAATATGGATTACGCTGCGCGTGAGGCACGTGTTGTGGCCCGAGAACGAAATATAGAGGAGTCGACGTGCCCTATGGTCCTTCTCCCACCAGAAATAAAAAAACACATTTTGTCTTTCCTCAGTACACAGGAGTCGCTTTCTCGCCTAGGCCATAGTTGCCGAGCTTGGTGCGAAGTCGCTAATGAGGAACTTTACAAACGGGATTCCAGAGAGAACAACTCGTTCTCAATCAAATGGATGGCTGCCCATGCAGTTGACGAGCAGAGAACTGACTCCGCACTCAGGACGCTGGAGACCTCTCGTCGGTGGGGAGGCCGGGTTGACGCTGTCAATCGTCTTTCACAATCAGATTTAAAACAATTGAACGAAGAACAAATAATGTACGAAACGTCGACTGCTCTACATTTTGCCGTCTCCCGGGGAAATATGCGCCTCACGGAAACGCTATTGGACATGAAAGCGAGTCTCGCAATCCCTTGCTCAAACCTGCTTCGGAAAGTAATGGGCTCAGAGGAAGTCTTGCGAAGAGTCAGCTACTTCCGTTCTGTCTTCCAAGAACCCTATTTCTTAGTTTTCGGCGAGGCGTTTCCTATTTTCTTGGCGTTCCTACAGAGCGACCCCGACATGTGCAAGCTTCTTGTCGATCATGGAGCCGGCCGTGAAGCCATGACCCCCCCCTTTAACAGTGACTCCAAAGCCATGTCTATCCTGCACTTCGCAGCTGTTGACCCGACCACGGATTATCGCCAGTGGCAATGTCTTTTTGACGGATTTCGCGAATTCATCGACGAGCCCTGTCCACGACTATCTCAATACACACCGCTTCAAGTCGCCCTCATCAAAGGCTGCACCCAAGGCATGCAGATTGCGGTGGAATCTGGAGCAGACAAAGAGGCAAGAGATGGTGACTCACATACGCCCCTGTACGAGGGCATTCGAAAAATTCCGTACTTTAAGTCTCAGGAGACGTTGGAAAAGCCCATCACTTGTCTTCGGAAATTCGTGGAGTTAGGAGCCAGTGTCAATTCAGAAGCAGACTCTGTGCTAGTGCTTGCCGTGAAGATCTACGCCCCCAATCCCGTCAACCAACCGAACATGAGACAACTGATCTACTTCCTCCTGGACCACCATGCAGATGTCCACGGAACCAGCAGGTCGCATGATTCGAATGTGGTTAACGAAATAGTCCTGGCTAGTACCTCTTTCCGTCATCAAGATCCTCTGGCACGGGAATTACTCAAGGAGCTGTTGAGCGACTTGGTCGATAGAGGCTTGAATCTCAAGAAACCGGCTCCAGAACTTCCTTCACCATTGTACTACGTCTTACATGATAACAAAGCCAAGCCAAAATGGCTTTTCGACTTTCTATGCGAGAATGGGGCGACAATCCATGAAAGGGAGGTGGACTCCGCCTTCCTTTGCTGGTGTGAGATGTTTCGATGGTGGAGAAAGAATGCAAATAGTGCGTGGTGGAAACATGAAGGACAGGAGGACAAGATCTTCCGCAAGTGGTGCGAGGATCCTTATAACACCTGGTGGTGGCAGCACGTCAAGCATATCTCGCCCCATGCGGTTACACTGGCGTACGGAGAAGCGTTCAGGAGAACCAGACAACTCTACAATATACTCACACACCTGCCCCTTGCCGCACCATTGGACGGCTTATTGATCGAGGTAGCCTTCGAAGCCAAGCAGCTATGGAGCTGGAGACTAGTTGTGCAACGCGAGTTTGAAGACAATTTTCTTGCTACATGGTCTTCCGACGAGGGAGAAAATATTATTCATCTCACGGTCCGCAAGTACGTTGCCGAAAGTTGCTACACAGCCGCAGACGCGTTCCTGGATGTTTTGCACTTGAGGGATAAGGGTGTGAACATGGCCTCGCCTAACAATCATGGGCAGACTCCACTGGAACTTCTGTTGAGATTGGGTAGCTACAAGAGTGACTTTGTGGAATTGGTTGCGCTTCTGGAGGGGAATATGAGTGTACAAGGAGTCTTGAAGACGACGACATGGGAACTTTGGAAGATGACGTTGTCTTGAGTTCATAGGAGCGATCGGCCTTTCTGCAGCATTCTGCTCTCAAATGCAGACGCAAACACATCATTCTATCGCAACGCTATTTCTGAAAGTGAATTTTGCTTCAGTTTGTGAAGCTGTTTCGTATTGGGGGTCCGTTGTCCGCGCTGTCGACATCAAGCTTAAGCCTGGTTTCACATGCGCCGCAGAACACCTAGATTTTCCTGACAAATAATGGACTCTCGATTTGGAACTGTTGTCAATCCAAAGCGATATCCACTTCGAAATACAGGCGCTGTGATACGATGATGTTTTCGCTTCTGGATATCCAAGCACACGGCCCGGTCGCTATCCATGAACTCAAAATCTGAATTCTGTTTATGTTCGGATGTCGACAGCGCTGGCTTTTTCATGAAAGGGATTCGACGGCTGCAGACTCCAGATCGTCGATGGTCGTCTTCTTCAGTAAGCTACCCGTTACATCGCGTCTGGGCTTACAAACGGGATTCTGGCACAGGGCACTTCAAACACATGTGGCATCGGGCTTCTTCCTCAGCCTCCTTTCATTTCTCCACCGTGTTCGCTTTCTGGGTTTGAGGATTGATTCCCAGACGATCTGCAATTGACCCATCCAAATATGTAGCACGATACTCTTGAAGGGCCACAATCGCAACCAATCGCGGCGTACCTTTCAGAGACTTGAATCATGCGAGAATTGCTCGAGGCGGTCTCGACAGAGACCATAACATTCTGGAGGCCGCGCCGCAGTATTTGCATTGCTTGGGCAAGTGGAAGTTTCAGGCGTTTACCTCCGAGACTCATAACTTTTGCAGAAAAGAGTGGAAGCAGCAATATAGCCACTGGTTTGTGCTCTGTATACCTCTATACGGAGTATTACTGTGCGACAAACGTCGATCATGTTTTGTCTTGCAAAATTGAGATTCTACTCGACCGCGACGGTATCAAAAGCTTTTGTGTCTACAGCTACGAATACGGTAGCCCCACTTTCACGAGTGCACACTGCAAAGTTCAAACACGACGCCAGACAGGGATCAGGGATCCTCTGCACATCGTTAAAGAGTTTTACGCGAAAACTTGACTAACCACCACTCACTCCCCAAGTACGATGATCTCTTGCCACTCACCCGGTGTCCCGACTCCCCAGACTGTCTGCAAACTTCTCATGCTCATTGCTACAAGGGAGTGATTTTTTGTCAGGATCCTATACGTACGAAAAGGCAATGTGATAAGCTCTCGTTCGTGCTGTTTATTATCACTTACTTTACAAGAAGATCGCGTTCTTCGACACGACAACTCCGAGTGTTATCACGCCGAGTGACCCCCCTGCGACAACGCTTCTTTGGCCACCATATCTGGCATCCTCGACGACAAAACCTGACCAGCAAGCCAACAGAGAACGACCAGCTTTTGGCCAACATGGATTCAGCTACGTCTGAGGCGCCTTTTATGGCCCAGGAGCGTGACACCGACGAGTCGAGGTGCCTTATGGCCCTTCTGCCACCAGAGACGAAGATTCAAATCATGTCTTACATTAGTACACAGCAGTCGCTTTCTCGCTTAGCCCAGAGTTGCGGATCTTGGTATGGTCCCGCTACTCAGGAACTTTACACCAGAGATGCCAAGGAGCACAGGTCGTTTGCGATCAAATGGATGGCTGCTCATGCAGTTGACGAGCAGACAACTGACTCTGCAATCAGAACGCTGGAGACTTCTCGCCGGTGGGGAGGCCAGATTGACGCTATCAAACTGCGTCCTCCACGGTCGGATGATGATTATTATTCGAGTGAATCGAGTCAAGACCAGATGTTGAACGAGGATTTGTACGAATTTACGACCGCATTACATTTCGCTGTCTTTCTGGGTAATTTGCGCCTGACGAAAACGCTACTGGACATGGAAGCGAGTCTCAAAGTCCCTTGCTCAAACCAGCTTTGGAAATCAATGGGCTCAGAGGAAGTCTTGAGAAGAGTCAGCTACTTCCTCTCCATCTTCATGAGTATCTTCAGGTATCAGGAGAAGCTCACATTCGACTCGGTGTTTCCTATTTTCCTGGCCTTCCTACGGAGAGATGCCGACATGTGCAAGCTTCTTGTCGAGCATGGAGCCGGCCGTGAAGTCATGATCTTGTCCTTTCGCGAAGCGGTGTCTATCCTGCATTTCGCGGCTGCCGACCCGACCACGGATTATCGCCATTGGCAATGTCTTTTTGACGGATTTCGCGAATACATCGATGAGCCCTGTCCACTATCTCAATACACACCACTTCACGTCGCCCTCACCCAAGGCTGCACCCAAGGCATGCAGATTGCGGTGGAGTCCGGGGCAGACAAAGAGGCAAGAGATGGTGACTCACGTACGCCTCTATCCATCGGCGCTCCAGGAATCTTAATCCGTAAACGCTGGGATGCGAGAAGGCTTGAAGAGCGCATGATGTGTCTTCGGAAATTCGTGGAGTTGGGAGCCAGTGTCAATCCAGAAGGAGACTCTGTGCTATTGCATGCCGTGCAGTCATACTCCCACTATGGCCCCTCTCTCCGGGACACAAGGCAGCTGATCTACTTCCTGTTGGAACACCATGCTGATATTCACGCAACAATCCGCTCGCAAGATACGAACTTGATAAACGAAATAGTGACAATAGTCCAGGGTGTTATTCATAGAGGTCGTCAGGATCATAATACGGAAGAATTTTGGAAAGAGTTGTTGAGCGACTTGGTCGATAAAGGCTTGAATCTGAAAACACCGGCGCCGGAATTGCCTTCACCATTGTACCGCGTCTTACGATTTCGCAATCGCAATGCCGAGCCAGAATGGCTTTTCGACTTGCTCTGCGAGAAGGGCGCGATGATCCATGAAAGCGAGGTGGGTTCAGCCTTTGTCTGCTGGTGTGAGACCCGGCGACTGTGGGAGAGGAATCAATATGATGCGTGGTGGCAACATCAAGGGCAGGAGGACGAAATCTTTCAAAAGTGGCGTGAGCACCCTTACAACGCCTGGTGGTGGCAGCACGTCAAGCGCATCTCGTTCTATGATACATATCACGCTTACAAGACGGCGGTCACGTACAAAGACCAAAAACTGTACGATATACTTACACGCCTGCCTCTTTCTGCACCACCAAACAACTCATTCGTCAAGATAGCCTCTGAATTCAGCCCGATATGGAGCTGGAGGCAAGTTATGCGACGCGGGTTTGAAGACGACTTCGTTGCTACATGGCGGTCTCGCAAATTGGAAGACAACATGATTCATATCACCGTCGGCAAGTACATTGATATACGCTTCTGCTATGCAGCCGCGGAGGCGATCCAGGATATTCTGTACTTGAGGGGCAAAGGTGTCGATATTACTTCGTGTAATGTGGCAGGAAAAACTCCGCTGGACATTCTGCTGAAATCGGATCGATCCAGGGATGGCTTCATGGAAGTAGCAGCGGTTTTGGACGGGAAGGTGCACAAGGTACAGGAACTGCCAACTGGCCTGAGGGCCCAGTGAGCATCAGGGTCTTGAACTCGACATTTCGAATTCATAATTGTCTTGATACTATGAAAGGACCTTAAAGGGCGCAATTGGTTGAACACGGAAAGCCTTGGATACGATGAAGGGATCTCAAAGGACGCAATTTGTTCAGAGATAGGACATTGACCAGTGGGAAACTATGGGCGGATAATATCGTGATCGAGGACGATCACAGGTGAGAGAAAGGATCATGTCAGGGACAGTTTGTTCAATGTTGTGGGACTGGACAAGTCACAAGTGGCAGGGAGTGGCTCCGCAAGAAATCAGAGATCGCGATGGGAGGTATTAAGAGACGGGGCCTCGCACATGATAGAGGGTCAGAGATCTCAGATTAAATCCTTCAAGCAATCTACACCCACCTTTGACATGTTGGCCAGTGTGAATCCAGAAGGAGACTCTGTCCTAGTGCTTGCCGTGCAGTACTACGCTCAACATGCCTACGACCACCCTCTCATGAGGCACCTGTGGTCCTGATCTACTTCCTCCTGGACCACCATGCGGATATCAACGGAACCCTCGGTCCGCGGAAGTTAAACACAAACGTGTGAAACGAAATAATCCAGGCTATCATTCTTATCAAACATCAAGATCCTTCGACGCAAGAGTTATTGAGCAACTTGGTCGATAGAGGCTCGAATATAACAGCGAGGTTGGGGTTGCCTTCACCATTATACCGTGTCTTGAGCAATAGTCGTGAAGCCATGCTAGAATGGTTTTTGGACTTGCTCTGCGAGAATGGAGCGACGATTCATGTAGACGGAGTGGAATCAGCTTTTCATTACGGGTGTGTGACTTCACGACTGTGGGAGAGGAATAAATATAATGCGTGGTGGCAACATAAGGGGCAGGAAGACGAAATGCTCCTGAAGTGGTGTGAGCACCCTTACAACGCCTGGTGGTGGCAGCATGTCAAGCACATTTCGCGCAATATGGTCATACGGGCTTATGAGATAGCGTCCGATCGCCGAGACCGACAACCATACGACATACTTATACACTTGCCCCTTCCTGCGTCATTGTACGACATATCGTCCGAGATACGTCGCTTTTTCCGATTCGGCTATCCAGGGGGCTGGAGGCTAGTTGTGCAACGTGAGATTGACAACGTCTTGGTTGCTTCGTGCTCTCCCGACGGAGAGTAAAACATGATTAACCTTACGGTTCGTGTGTTCACTGGCAGAAGGGGCTACTCAGCCGCAGACGCGATCCAGGATATTTTGCACTTGAAGGATAAGGGTGTGGACATGACCTCCCGGAACAGTGATGGACAGACTTCCGCCGAAAGTATTTCTGGAATCGGGTAGCTCTAGGGATGGCTTAAGCGCTTTTGGAAGGGAAGATGCTAAAAGGAACCTGCTGCCTGCAGAATCTGGGGCGTGAGGGTCCAGTGAGCATTCGGGAATCGGGTCTTGAACAAGGCATTTTGAGTTCATAGGGAGTGATTGGCCTTTCTGCTCTTGAAAACAGAAGTTAAGGCATCACTTTATCGGAGCACCTGTTTCTGAAAGTGCTTAGTGAATTTCGCTTCAGATTGGAAAGCTGTTTCATATTGGGGTGGGGGACTGGGGGCACGTTGTGACTTGTCAATGTCAGCAAGGCTGATTTCTTCTTTGTAAGTTTCACGTGCGCCGAATACCTATTCCAAACAAAATGCCGGTTGAAGACTGATTCCAATTTCCCAATCCCAAACAGCTTTCCAAACATAGTCATAGATGCTAGGCGCTTCGATGTAATGATGTTTTTGCTTCTGAACTTCTAAGCCGACAGTACGATCGCTCGTCTTGAATGCGAATCAAAATTTGGGTTTACTGCTTTAGATGGGACGTCGATAGCCCTCGCTTTTATACTAGTAGGATTAGACCGCTGCAGATCGTCGATGGCCCTCTTCTAGTATGCTGCGGCCTGCCCCTTCTGTCGCATCCGGGCTTAGAATCGGATTTCTTGCACAGTTGAATGTAAATAGCTTGGGATTCTTTCCCAGTGGCCTTTCATTTTGTCCCCGAGTTTGCTTTTCGACTTTCAAGGTTAGTTTCCTGACAAAATTGCTCGATGATAACCAATTTGTTTTCATCTATTAAGAAGTCGCAGTACATCGCGATGGCGTATTCGCCGGACTTTGCGCAAGTGTCTGTGTAGAACTTCCAGGACAAGTCTCGATCACAGAATCCGCATTATACATACGCTTAGTGGTACCGTTGGACAAGGAGTCAAGGACGCCAGGCTTTCGCGACGGTTTGGCCCGGAAGTTTCATAGCACGAATGTCCTCAGATCGATGACATGAGCTGAGCTTGTTTGACGCTCAGGCTGACACCGCTGTAGTCAATGAATAATGCAACACATATGTACAGTAGACGGTACCACTCCCTTGGGATAGGTAATGTCACAAAAGTCCGCCGCCTGCAATCTGTCGCTTCACCATCGGAGTGCCTGATCATTGATGTACGCATGATCGCAACACCGAGCATAAAAGCATTGAATGGTCCCTTGGTTGGGCTCCTGGTGAGCTGTGCATCTACGCACATTAAGCACCACGCAGGCATTGTGACAGGAACCGCAAGACACAATTTGAATCAGAAAACTTGCTTCTGCGTCCAAGCATGATTGCCTGCTGCAGACTTGCGGTCTAACCGTCTCATGCACCTGCAACTGTATGGCAGACTGCAGTATCTGCTACAGCCTACTGCTGCTATCCCAATAGCAAACCTGTAGTTAATAAGCCGGGATTCATTCGACGAAAGACCGTAGACTCAGAGCGTCTTTGAGGGCAACGATCAGAACCGATCCGGACGTACGTTGCAGATGCAGCTCGTCAATTATGCGATAATCGCTGGAGGCGATCTTGACAAAGATCGTTGCATTCTGGAGGCCGCACTTCTATAATGCAAGAACTTCGTCAGGAGTGGCAAACCGCAGAGGGAGGCAAACCTTCGATTTTCCCTGCATCATACTCGTCAAGGGGGCGCGCCGTGGGGAACAACGAGAGTATTCGCAATTTCGCGGGAAGCTCAGAACGGGAATGGAAAATGATGACATAGAAACTGAAGGTAAGGAGTTAATTTGGTAAGACTTTGATTGTTACTCATGATATGAAGGCACTGATGTTGATAGTGTTGGCTTGCAAGAGTGAGAAATATGCTGGACCGCGTCGTGGGCACGGAGAGCAGAGCTTCAATGCTAGGTACCTAGGTACCTAGGGGCGTGCAAAAGACGAGTTGCCCCACTTTCACGGCTGCAAAAAACACGGCGCCGAAAAGGGATCAGGGATCTCTGTTTGAACGCGAAAACTTCACGTAATCACCAGTCTCCCAAAATACGATAATCTCTTGAGTCTTGCCACTCAACCGATAGTCCGAAACTGCCTGCAAACTTCTCATGCTCATTGCGACGAGCGATTCAATATTTGCCAAGACCCTAGATGTACAAAAAGACATTGCGATAAGCTTCGTGCTCCTTCTCATCACTTACTCCCCGAGACGATCGCGTTTTTCGGCGCGACAACTTCGAACTTCGAGTATCACGCCGAGTGACTCCCCTGCGACAACGCTTCTTCGACCCCCGTGTCTGGCATTCTGAACGACATAATCTGACCAGCAAGCCAACAGAAAACGACCAGCTTTTGGCCAATATGGATTCAGCTGCGTGTGAGGCGTCTTTCATGGCCCTGGGCCAGGATGCCGAAGAGTCGAGGTGCCCTATGGCCCTTCTCCCACCAGAGACGAAGATGCAAATCCTATCTTTCCTCAGTACACAGGAGTCGCTTTCTCGCCTAGGCCAGAGTTGCCGAGCTTGGTACGAAGTCGCTAATGAGGAGCTTTACAGACGCGATTCCGGGGAGAACAACTCGTTCGCAATCAAATGGATGGCTGCCCGTGCTGTTGACGAGCAGACAACTGACTCTGCACTGAGGACGCTGGAAATTTCTCGTCGGTGGGGAGGCCAGATCAACGCTGTCAACCGGCGTCTTTGTAGAGCACGATCAAAGAAAGACCAAAGAATGTACGAAATGTCGACTGCTCTACATTTCGCCGTCTTCCTGGGGAATATGCGCCTCACGAAAACGCTACTGGACATGAACGCGAGTCTCGAAATCTCTTGCTCAACCTTTCTCTGGAAATCGATGGGCTCAGAGGAAGTCTTGGATAGAGTCGATTACTTCCGTTCCGTTTTTGGGGACGATGGAGATGTCCGTTTCGGCTCTGCGTTTCCTATCTTCCTAGCCTTCATACAGAGAGATGCCGACATGTGCAAGCTTCTTCTCGAGCATGGAGCCGGCCGTGAAGCTATCATCGTCTACTTTTTCGGTGAATCACAAGCCATGTCTATCCTCCATTTCGCGGCTGCCGACATGACCACGGATTATCGCCAGTGGCAATGTCTTTTTGAGGGGTTTCGCGAATTTATCGATGAGCCCTGCCCACGAGACTCTCGATCCACACCACTTCACATCGCCCTGATCAACGGCTGCACCCAAGGCATGCAGATTGCGGTGGAGTCCGGGGCAGACAAGGAGGCAAGAAATAGTGCCTCACAAACTCCTCTATTCGTGGGCATCAGAGCAGTCCCCTACGGTGTGGATTGGGATGATCCGAAGCCGTTAGAGGAACACATGAGGTGTCTTCGGAAATTTGCGGATTTGGGAGGCAGCATCAATCCAGACGGAGACTCTTTACTAGCGCTTGCCGTGCAGCGCTACATCTCGTCCCCCACCATTCGCACGGACATGAGACTCGTGATCTACTTCCTCCTGGAACACCATGTGGATATTAACAGAACCTTCGAGCGGAACGCAAACGTGATAAACGAATTAATCGAGGGTATCCTTACACGTGGTGACGATACTACGGTACTAATATTATTGACAGAGTTGTTGAGGGACTTAATCGACAGAGGCTTGAATCTCACAACTCCTGCGCCGGGATTGCCCTCACCGTTGTATTGCGTCTTACATCATTGTAGCGGCGAGTCAAGATGGCTGTTCGACTTTCTATGCAAGAATGGGGCGACGATCCATGAACGGGAGGTGAACTCCGCCTTCTTCTTCTGGTGTAAGACCTCGCGACTGTGGCAGAGAAATAAATATGATGCGTGGTGGCAACATCAAGGGCAGGAGGACGAAATGTTCCAGAAGTGGTGTGAGGATCCTTACAACGCCTGGTGGTGGCAGCACGTCAAGCAAATATCGCCTCGTATGGTCACATTTGCTTACGAAGAAGCGTTTCGAAAAAGCCGGCAACTCTACGATATACTTACACATCTGCCCCTTCCTGTACCATCGAACGGCTCGTTGATCACGACAGCCTTCCTCTCCTCGCAGTCATGGAGCTGGAAGCAAGTTGTGCGACACGAGTTCGAAGAAGACTTCCTTGCTACATACTCTTCATTTACTTTCGGAGACAACATGGTTCACCTCACGGTACGTATGTTCATCGGTGTACGGGACTACTCAGCCGCAGACGCGAAGCGAGATATTTTGTACCTAATGGATAAGGGTGTGGACGTGACCTCATGGAACGATGATGCAGAGACTCCGCTGGATGTTTTGCTGGAACACGGTAGTTCCAAGGATGACTTCATGGAATTAGTGGTGTTTTTGGGAGGGGAGATACTCAAGGTGCAGGAACTGACGTGAGGGCCCAGTAAGTATTCGGCTCTCAAACTCAACATTTCGATTTTCATATGGAGGGTGTGAGAAACGCATAACCACCCGTTCCGCCCAAAAGGTCAAGTGACCAAGTTGCACGTCTGCAGCTTGATCAAGGTTATATAGTGCATTGCCACCCCTGACGGCACAGGTCGTGACAGAGGGACCGCGCCAGGAGAAGGCAAACAAATCGCTTCCTCAGGCTGGCCAGTTTATCCCCAGTTTTCAGATCACCCAATTGTGATCTCAGTCAGTTTTCGTTCCTCTTTCTTTCGCTCAGCTTCCGTCGCCCATCCTATATTCATCTTCCCCGCCTACTTCGTCAACCTCGGAAGACTTATTCTCCTCTGACTCCTGAGTCTCGCACTTTTGGTTCCGAGCCTCAATACAAGTCAATACTCCTTCTTACCCAACTATTTCAGAATTCGGAGTCACCGTCAATGTCTGCACCCGCTCCTGCCACTCCCTCTGTCATGCCTGCACTGGTCAACCACCCCCAGACCGTTGATTCGTTCTATGGCAGCGGACATATTCGAAGCTGGTTGAAGAAGCTCCGACGGTCTTATCGCCGGGTCAATGACAACCAGGATGTCAGCCCAAGTGACCTCACTCAAGCCATGGACGCGGCAATGTTCGTGGGAAAGAACGCTCTCCTTGGACAGATCGTCGACCATGTAGATGACCTCACTGCCACAGTTGAGAATTTGGTCTTCTTCGAGAGTACCCTCCAGGATCACTTCGACATCAAAGCAGTGGTGGAAGTCGCCCACGATGGCCTGTTTCGAAATGTTGTGCAGGGTGATGGCGAGTTATTGGACGCCTACCATGGCCGTGTCCTGTCGATCTACCGCGGAAGAGGGTAGGTTGGGACAAGCCTGTCACTCTTGAGTCGCCTTGACTAGCCTCAACTTACACCATTGGAAGTCTCGAGCGTTAACGAATGCATCCATCGGCTTGTGCTTGCTCTTGGAGCTGGTCAGGGGTGACAGGCTTGTCCCTTGCGCCTCTTCCGCGGTACATCGACAGGCATTATAAGGTAGTATATACCTATCAAGTTGCGGACGTGCAACTTGGACACTTAGCCTTTTTGGCGGAACGGATGGTTATGCGTTCCTCACACTGAGCTCAAGGGGACAGAATGGCCCGCAAGGCACCGTAATTGGTTAGTCTCTGTCATTATACGTCCCCGATCATTCCCTTACATCGGTCTCTCGCCCAAGGTCTACTGATATAGGCTCCGCAACTGTTGACTCTTGAGCAGACAACTGGCCTATACTTTGATATCGGGCGTTCGTGATGGGGTGGGCAGCTCCCAGTCGTTGCATCTCCGTGTCTCATGGTCGATCTTTCCTTTCTCGGTAGTCAGTTGGAGGGTTGAACTTTCACTTGTGATCAGCACCAACACTTCATGGATGAAGGCAAGGCTTTGAAAGTTCGTCTGGTTTTTATAGACGCCGGACGACTATGAGACTGACATTGTGTAATACCGGATGGCGCAGGCGGCCAGTCGGAGGAAATTGGATCGCGCCGTGTCGGTTATCGCGCTTGGCATTCATGGTATAACCGTGCCGATAACAAGCAAAAAAACGGCTCCCCGATTTGTTCCTCAACATCTTTCTTACGATGCTTTCGAATCATGCCAGTGGAAACGTGAAGCACGCATCTCTCTTTATAAGCACTCTAGTGGTAGCTAAAGATTGCTTATTTACCAATGTAAGACGTTGTCTAACGTGTTGTGCGCCCTCATCCACAAGTTTCGCAGCCGTTGCGGGAGTCATAGAGAGAGATGTATTAGCTCCGGTGTCACAGAGAGCACGAGCGGGTCGGAAAAGGCCGTCGCACGCGGCACTGCAACTTAACGTCCGAACGAACGATTTAAATTTTACCAACTTGCTAACCGTTGCTATCTGGGGCACTGGAGACTTCCGGCGGTCCTATTCCTTTTCCGAGTCTGAGACCGAGTCGGAGCTGGAGTCGGAGCTGGAATCGGTGACTTCCTGGCCGCCGCGATATTGCCCGCATATGTAAAGACTACTAAAGAGTTGGTTGACGAGGAAGGACAAGCCCGCAAGTTGCAACGGCCAGGGAGTCACCGATTCCAGCTCCGACTCCAGCTCCGACTCGGTCTCAGACTCGAAAAAAGAATAGGACCGCCGGAAGTCTCCACGAAGGTCCAGGTACCCCAGATAGCAACGGTTAGCAAATTGGTGAAATTCAAATCACGGAGCTGATATATCTCTCTCTATGACTCCCGCAACGGCTGCGAAACTTGAATCCGCCGTTATCGCAACCCGTAAGCCTCTCCCGCACCCGATAATCCTGGGCGCCTTTGACGGCAAAGAGGCTGGCCGCGCCACGCACTACATCCGCGTCACCCTGGTCCTGGACGACCGGGCGATCCCGAAACAGAAATATCTGATAATTCAGTTTAAATACCAGGTCACTATTGGGCAAAAGTAGTTTGCGAACCACCGCGTTGGCCTTTTTCCTGCGACCCAAACTCTCGTCTGGCCAGAAGATCTCCCGCCATTCGCCAAGTACTCGCCGTCGATATATGTCCCTGCCAACAAACCGCCGATTGATTGGAAGGCGCAAGCCGATATGGTTGCACGCGATCGTCGTATTGCTAAAGCTGATCAGAGCGCCAAAACTTTTGCGCCGATCCAAAGACAAAGGCAGTGCAGATATTGAAAGAGACTCAGGGCGCCCTGCCATTACCTCAATGTCGCCCGAAGCTGTTGTTGTCAGCATCAAGACGGCCATCGAAGAGGACCCGCGCACCGAGCGATGGAAGAAAAAGCGCATGCCCACCGAACCAGTATACTTACAGGCCGTACTGCCAACTCCTGCCTCGAAGTCATACAACGGCAAAGCGATACCTTTCCCGCCTGGAGAGAGCCCTGATCATATTGAGAAAGTACGCGCCAAGTTGCCCAAGGAGCTTGCGCATCTCGAGGGTTTCTTTTCAAAGAAGGCCGCCGCGACCCTTCCGCCCTCTCGTCCCGGTTTTGACGTGAAACTCGAGTTGAAACGCCCGCTTGAAGGTCGACCGAAGACCTACTACACGTCCGACAGCCTGTTGCCGCTGGAGAAAGAGACAATTGACGAGCTCCTTGCGATTGGCTTCATCGAACGCACAATGACTTCCAACCCGTCTCCTACGTTGTTTGTTCCCAAGGAGCATACGCTGGAACGTCGGTTCTGTGTCGACTACCGCTGGGTCAATGAGTTTCTGGAGGACCATTTGTTCAACGCGCCCGACATTCACGGTACTATTGCCAACTGCCGTAAAGCCAAGCGTATGTCGAAAGTCGACATTATCCGTGCGTTCAACCGGCTCCTGATGCAACTGAACTCCCGCTATTTGACCGCGTTACGAACTCGACAGGGCACCTCCCAGTGGAAAGTCCCCGTTTGGTCTCAAAGTCGGACCCGCATGGTTTCAATCGTACATTAACGCTCAACTCAACGAGTTGCTGGACGGCTTTGCCAGCGCCTACGACGACGACGTTTTGATCTACTCGCGTGAGGACGAACCACACTTTGAACACGTCGAGGAGGTCATATCGGACGCGGTTTGAAGAGCACTTGAGGTGTCTTGGGAAATTTGTGGATTTGGGAGGCAGCGTCAATCCAGACGGAGACTCTTTAATAGGGTTTGTCGTGCAGCGCTACGTTTTTTCCCCCGACAAGCGACGGGAATTGAGGCACCTGATCTCCTTCCTCCTGGAACACCATGCAGATATGAACAGAACCTTCGAGCCCAAACAAACATGGTGAAAGTAATAATCGATGGTATCTACATATATCATAACGATCCTTCGTCACTAGAATTCTTTAAAGAGTTGTTGCGCGACTTGGTCGATGGGGGCTTAAATCTCGCAATCCCCGCGCCGGGATTGCCTTCACCATTGTACCGTGTCTTACATGATCGTAGTGCGAAGCCTGAATGGCTTTTCGACTTTCTATGCGAGAATGGAGCGACGATCCATGAACGCGAGGTAGACTCAGCCTTCTTCAGCTGGTGCAAGACCTCGCGACTGTAGGAGAGGAATAGATATGACGCGTGGTGGCAACATCAAGGGCAGGAGGACGAAATGTTCCTAAAGTGGTGTGAGGGCCCTTACAACGCCTGGTGGTGGCAGCACGTCAAGAAGATATCGCCTGCAGCGGTCTCGCGAGCTTACGGATTCGCTGTCACTAGAAGACAACAGCTCTACGATAAACTTACACACCTGCCCCTTGATACACCATTGGGCGACGTATTGATCAACAGAGCCTCTGCATCCTCCCAGCCATGGAGCTGGAGGCTAGCTGTGCTACACGAGATTGAAGAAGACTTCCTTGCTACATGGTCTTCCCTGTGCGGAGACAACATGATTCACCTCACGGTCAAGGCGTTCATTTCTGCAGCGTACTGCTCGGCCGACTACTACTCAGCCGCAGACGCGACGCACGATATTTTGCACCTGAGGGACAAGGGTGTCGACATGAACTCCCGGAACTGCAATGGGCAGACTCCGCTGGAAATTCTGTTGGAATCTGGCAAACCCAGCGAAGGCTTAATGGAAGTAGCAGCACTGTTGGAAGGGAAGGTGTAAAAGGTGCAGGAACTGGCTTGAGAGCCCGCTGCCACGGCCCAGTGAGTATTCGGGTCTTGAACTCGACATTTCGAGTTCATATGGAGCGATTGGCCTTTTTGCAGTTAAACCCACAGGCGATAACACAATTTTATAGGAGCGCTTGTTTTCGAATGCTCATTTTGCTTCAGAATTGGAATTTTGGAAACTCTTTCGTAGTGAATCACTGAATTTGGGGGTACGTTGTCCACGATGTCAGCATCCAACTTAAGCCTGGATTCACGTGCGCCGCCGAGCACCTATCTTTGAACTAAATTACTGGCAGACAACGGACTCTGAATTATAAATAGGTTTCCAATTCGAAGCAATTTGCAATTGCAAATACAAGCGCTGCGATACCTACAATGATGTTTTCGCTTCTGGCTGTCCAAGTAAACGGCCCGGCCGCTCCACATGAACTCAAAACCACAATTAGCTTCTGTTGGGATGTCGACGGTGCTGGCTTTATATCAAAGGAATTAGACTGTTGCAGACTCCAGAGCGTCGATGGTCCTCTTCTTCAGTAACTTACCTCCTAAAGCTGCCCGGGCCCGTTGTATCGTTTCTGGGCTTACAAACGAGGTTCTAGCACAGGATTCTAACAACTCCACTTATTCAACCAGAGCCAATCATTTCGCCAAACTTTTCATGACTGCCCCACAGATATTTGTGCGTAGAATTGGCTCCGCTTCGCTTCGCCAAAAAGACAACGTGATTAAGCTCTCGTTCGTGCTGTTTCTCATCACTCACTTACGAGGCGATCGTGTTTTTTGGCGCGACAACTTCGAGTATCACGCCAAGTCACACCCTGTGACAACGCTTCTTTGGCCACCATATCTGGCATCCTCGGCGACAAAAGCTGACCAGCGAGCCAATAGAAAACGACCAGCTTTTGGCCAATATGGATTCAGCTGCGTGTGAGGCGCCTTTTATCGCCCGGGGCCGTGATACCGACGATTCGAGGTGCCTTATGGCCCTTCTACCAGCAGAGACGAAGATCCAAATCATGTCTTACATTAGCACACAGCAGCCGCTTTCTCGTCTAGCCCAGAGTTGCCGAGCTTGGTATGGTCCCGCTACTCAGGAACTTTACACCAGGGATGCCAAGAAGCACACGTCGTTCGCGATCAAATGGATGACTGCCCATGCAGTAGACGAGCGGACAACCGACTTCGCACTCAGGACGCTGGAGACTTCTCGTCGGTGGGGAGGCCAGATCGACGCTGTCAAACGTTTTTCACAATCAGATGTAGGACGATTGAACGAAGATCAAACAATGTACAAAACGTCGACTGCTCTACATTTCGCCGTCTTGCTGGGGAATATGCGCCTCACCAAAACGCTACTGGACATGAAAGCGAGTCTCAAAATTCCTTGCTCAAACCGGCTTCGGGAATCAATGGGCTCAGAGGAAGTCTTGCGAAGACTCAGCTACTTCCGTTCTGTCTTCCCAGGTACCCATTTCGGCTTGGCGTTTCCTATTTTCTTGGCGTTGCTACAGAGCGACCCCGACATGTGCAAGCTTCTTTTGGAGCACGGAGCCGGCCGTGAGGCCATAATCTTCGGATCCAAGACTAACCGCCAAGTCATATCTATCCTGCATTTTGCGGCTGCTGACCCGACCACGGATTATCGCCATTGGAAATTTCTTTTTGACAATTTTCGCGGATATATCAACGAGCCCTGCTTACAAGAATGTCAATTAACACCACTTCACGCCGCGCTGATGGTCGGCTGCACCCAAGGCATGCAGATTGCGGTGGAATCCGGGGCAGACAAAGAGGCAAGAGATGCTGACTCACGTACGCCTCTATCCATCGGCGTTCGAGTAATGATACCCGACAAGAGCTCGGATCCTAGAACGGTTGAAGAGCGCATGATGTGTTTTCAGAAATTCGTGGAGTTGGGGGCCAGTGTCAATCCAGAGGGAGACTCTGTGCTATTGCATGCCGTGCGGTCATACGCCCCCTGTGCCTCCTCTCGCCCGGGCATGAGGCACCTGATCTACTTTCTCCTGGAACACAATGTTGATATCCACGCAACAAGTGGCCCGCAATATACAAACTTGGTTCATGAAATAGTCCAGGGTATTATTCGTGCACATGATTGGGATTCTGAGACAGAAGAATTACTCAAGGAGTTATTGAGCGACTTGGTCGATAGAGGCTTAAATCTCACAACACCGGCGCCGGGATTGGATTCACCATTGGACTGCGTCTTAGAAGATAGTTATGCCAAGCCAGAATGGCTTCTCGACTTGCTCTGCGAGAAGGGCGCGACAATTCATGAAAACGAGGTAAATGAAGCTTTCATTCGCTGGTGTAAGACCCCGCGACTGTGGGAGAGGAATAAATATGATGCGTGGTGGCAACATAAGGGGCAGGAGGACGAAATGTTCCTAAAGTGGTGTGAGGGCCCTTACAACGCCTGGTGGTGGCAGCATGTCGAGCAGATATCGCCTGTAGTGGTCTCAGAAGCTTTCCGAGTCGCGTTCAAGTACGAATCCCGACAACTGTACGATATACTTACACACCTGCCCCTCCCCGTACCAATATACGGATTATTGGGCGATCTAGCCTCTGCATCCTTCCAGACATGGAGCTGGCTGCAACTTGTGCGACGTGAAGTGGACTTCAACGCTACATGGTATCTCGATCACGGAGACAACATGATTCACGTCACGGTCCACATGTACAGTTCTGGAGACTTCCCCTACTCAGCCGCGGAGACGATCCAGGATATTCTGTACTTGAGGGACAAAGGTGTCGATATGACTTGTCGGAATGATTCTGGAAAAAGCCCGCTGGACATTCTGTTGGAATCGGATCCATCCAAGGATGGCTTCATGGAAGTAGCAGCGGTTTTGGAAGGGAAGGCGCATAAGATGCAGGAACTGACGTGAGGGGCCAGGGCCCAGTGAGCATTTGGGCCTTGAACTCGACATTTCGAGTTCATATGGAGCGATCGACCTTTCTGCTCTCAGTGCTCTGGAATCCAGAGTCGATAGCATTAGCACCATTATCATATCGGATGGCTTGTTTCCGAACGAGGATTTTGCTTCAGATTGTGAAGCTGTTTCTTACGGGATCACGTTGTCAGAGCCTTCGGCTAACAGCCTAATCATGATTTTCCATGCGGCGCATTACCTATTCAAAACCAAATTTCCGGTAGGCAACGCACTCTCTGAAATCCAGGAACTCAGAATCAATCGTGTCTGGGCTTACAAACGAGGTTCTGGCACAGCAAACGACAAACACATTAGACTTATTTCCCAGCCTCGTTTCATTTGTCTCCGTGTTTTCTCTCTGCGTTTCAGGATTCATTCGGAGACAGAATGCTGGATAAAGAACTGATGGAATCGCTAGTCTACATGTACTGTCGGGTACAGCCACCCCACAATTAACAAACTCTGCATGCCCTCAACGCCATGCGAGTTGGAATCCCCTTTCCTCTTCTCCTGTTTCTAGATAGACAGCCAACCGGTAAATCTTTGTATATATAACGAATTGAAGGCAGTTGTCTCACCCCCTCAATGATGCGCATCCCATATTGATGTGACTACACCTACCCTGTTAACCCAACAAGAACTAATTCATCTGCGCCTATTGTCTATAAAAAAGTCGCAGTGCGTCGCAATGTTGCATTCGCTGTACTCTGCGCAAGTGTCTGGGTAAAAGTACCGATCGGCGATCACAGACTCTGCATTTTACAAACACTTAGGGACAACGCCGGAGAAGAATGTTATCCTTTCGCGACGAGTCCAAACTTCGGCCCGGAAGACTAACATGTGTAAATACATATGTACATACAGTACTCAGATTAAAAATCGTACATGGCTGACACTGCTGCACCCAATGGATAGAATGCAATATAGGTAGTTGTGCATGGTACGTGTTGGTCGTATACGTTCATCCTCCAGCCTCCACAAGCAACCCCAATTACTCCGTAAAAACCTTCCTTTTGTGTTCAAGAATAATTGTCTATTCACCTGCAATTGAATGGCGGTATCTGATTCTCCTGTTGGCTGCCATCCAAATAGCACGATACTCTTGGAGCCTGGAGGGCAACGATCACGACCAATCCTGGCGTATGTCGCGGATAGCTACTCGTCAATCATGCCAGAACTACTCGAGGCGGTCTTGACAAAGGCCGCCCTATTGCACGTTGCATTCTGGGGGGTAGCATTGCTGAACTTGCAACTTGGGCAAGTGGAAGTTTTATAGGTAGGTTGTTAACCTTACCTGGTACAGTGTTACTGTGTATGCATGTACCGGGGTCCCCCCATCATGGATGACCGAGGATCACGTGGCGCAGCGTATTTCGTAGCCAGATTCTAACAACTCTGCACAGTTATTATAATGGAGTTTGAATGCGAAAACTTCACTCAATCTGAGTCAATCACCACCCACTTATCAAGTACGTTAATCTATCACCACTCACCCGAGAGTCCCGACACTGTTTGTAATTTTTATGCTCAATGCTACGAGAGATTCAAATTTTGCCACGATCCTAAATGTACAAAAAGACAAAGTGATAAGCTCTCGTTCGTGCTGCTTCTCATCACTCACTTTACGAGGGAATCGCGTTTTGAGGCGCGACAACTTCGAGTATCAAGCCGAGTGAATCCCCTGCGATAAAGCGTCTTTGACCCCCACGTCTGGCATCCTCGACGACGAAACCTGACCAGCAAGCCAACAAAAAACGCCCATCTTTTGGCCAATATGGATTCAGCTGCGCGTGAGGCGCCTTTTATGGCCCGGCGTGATACCGACGAGTCGAGGTGCCCTATGGTTCTTCTACCACCAGAGACGAAGATCCAAATCATGTCTTACATCAGGAAACAGCAGTCGCTTTCTCGACTAGCCCAGAGTTGCCGAGCTTGGTATGGTCCCGCTACTCAGGAACTTTACACCAGGGATGCCAAGAGGCACAGGTCATTCGCGATCAAATGGATGGCTGCCCATGCAGTAGACGAGCAGACAACCGACTTCGCACTCAGGACGCTGGAGACTTCTCGCCGGTGGGGAGGTCAGATCGACGCTTTCAAACCTCTTTCACAAAGAGATATAGAACGATTGAACGAAGATCAAATAATGTACAAAACGTCGACTGCTCTACATTTCGCCGTCTTGCTGGGGAATATGCGCCTCGCCAAAACGCTACTGGACATGAAAGCTAGTCTCAAATTCCCTTGCTCAAACCGGCTTCAGGAATCAATGGGCTCAGAGGAAGTCTTGCAAAGAGCCAGCTACTTCTTCACCGCTTTCAAGCGTGATGGAGTTCTCCGTTTTGGTACGGCGTTTCCTATTTTCCTAGCCTTCCTAAATAGAGATGCCGACATGTGCAAGCTTCTTGTCGATTATGGAGCGGGCCGTGAAGCCCTGATCGTCAACTCGTTCGGTGAACCCAAAATCATGTCTATCCTGCATTTCGCGGCTGCCGACCCGACCACCGATTATCGCCATTGGAAATTCCTTTTTGACAGGTTTCGCGAATACATCAATGAGCCCTGCCCACGAGCATCTCAATTAACACCACTTCACGCCGCCTTGATGGTCGGCTGCACCCAAGGCATGCAGATTGCGGTGGAGACCGGGGCGGACAAAGAGGCAAGAGATGGTGTCTCACGTACGCCTCTATCCATCGGCGTTCTAGGAATCTCCAACCATACGAGCTCGGATCCGAGAACGGTTGAAGAGTGCACGATGTGTTTTCGGAAATTCGTGGAGTTGGGAGCCAGTGTCAATCCAGAGGGAGACTCTGTGCTATTGCATGCCGTGCAGTCATACGCCCCCTATGCCTCCTCTTGCCCGGGCATGAGGCACGTGATATACTTCCTCCTGGAACACAATGCTGATATTCACGCAACAAGCCACCAGCAAGATACAAACTTGGTAAACGAAATCGTACAGGGTATTATTGACGCACATGATCGGGATACTGAGACGGAAGAATTACTCAAGGAGTTGTTGAGCGACTTGGTCGATAGAGGCTTAAATCTCACAACACCGGCGCCGGGATTGGATTCACCATTGGACAGCGTGTTAGATAGTCATGCCAAGCCAGAATGGCTTTTCGACTTGCTCTGCGAGAAGAGCGCGACAATCCATGAACACGAGGTAAGCGGAGCTTTTATGCGCTGGTGTGAGATACCACGACTCTGGAGGACGAATAAATATGATGCGTGGTGGCAATACCAAGGGCAGGAGGACGAAATGTTCCTAAAGTGGTGTGAGGGCCCTTACAACGCCTGGTGGTGTCAGCATGTCGAGCAGATATCGCCTCTAGCGGTCACAGAAGCTTTCCGAGTCGCGTTCGAGTCCGGAGACCGACAACTCTACGATATACTTACACACCTGCCCCTCCCCGCACCATTGGACGAATTATTGGGCGATCGAGCCTCTGCATCCTTTCAGACATGGAGCTGGATGCAAGTTGTGCTACGTGTAAAGAACTTCGTTGCTACATGGTATCTCGACCATGGAGACAACATGATTCACGTCACGGTCCACATATACTGTTCTGGAGACTTCCCCTACTCAGCCGCACACACGATCCAGGATATTTTGTACTTGAGGGACAAAGGTGTCGATATGACTTGTCGGAATGCTTCTGGAAAAACTCCGCTGGACATTCTGTTGGAATCGGGTAGATCCAGGGATGGCTTCATGGAAGTAGCAGCGGTTTTGGAAGGGAACGCACCTAATGTCAGGCACATCGATACAAGCAGGGGGACATTATGGCAGGCGCTCACGAATAGTGCAATTGACAAGAGGGACAATAGACACGCGAGACAGCCACATTAGACAGCTCATGTGAGAAATCACAGAAAGAAATGTAGACGACAGCGCGATGGAGCATCGTGCCTTGCGACTTATGGCCCGTGACGGTGTAGGCGACAGTAAGAGGAACTGTGTAAGAGTGCTAGAATACGCCCTTCAAAGGCCGCACTGGGCGGACAACACTCGATTCATATTGCCGCAGCGTAGACGTTGGCGAATCTATTTTCTGAAGATCCCTTACTGATAGTGACGGGTTTCTGCATTGGTAGCTCTCCTCACAGCATGATGGCGGCGCTGTATCTTTCCATACTCATTTCTCGCTGCTAGAGACAGACACTCGCCAGACTGTGATACGAGGCGGTGAAATTGCAAACGGCCGCCAGTGCGGATGAGTAATCCTAACATTCGGCCTCATAGGTGTGCGTCGAATCAGACTCACGGCGACACATTCGGCATGAGGAGGTCCGATCGAGTGCCTCGCCGGCATATGTGCTGCTTTTGGAGATTCTACATCGGCTATTGAGCGCTTCTGCACCTCAATTATGGGAGGATTTGGAGTCGATGACGATAGCCATATGTATATCGGTTAGTTGTGAGATTTACACATCGAACATGACCAGACCAAGGAAAACCCCAGTACCTATAGCAAACATGCAGGACTGGTACGAAGGGACGGAAACGTTTCATTTCTGCAAAGGATGGACACAATTTCCTACTTTTCCTTGAGCTTAGATGATCTTTATCGGCGTCTACCCGCCATGCGGTTCTTCGAAGTACGAGTCAGTCTCCCTAGGAATCCATCCCACATCTCCTTGTCCGTCGTGGCGAAAGGCGCTGACGCCGGATATCACACAGAAGTTTCTTGGACAAGGAGATGTGGGATGGTTTCTTGGGGAGGACTGGCTTGTACTTAGAAGAACCTCGTGGTGCCCCATTCGCGTGGATGGCATGTATCCGCCACTTATCCAGGAGATAGCCCTTCACGCCTTAGTACATTTGCCCAAAACTGGGACGCAGTGGCTTTAAATACACAACAACTGTTCGTCCGTACTCGTGCCTGATCTACTTTGGAAGTCTGACTAGGATCTCGCGTTGCAGGATCGACGTTGCTTGGACATATGCTTGCGTGATATGCCGTATTCATAACCAAATTTTTCGCGCCGACAGCTTGACGCTGAATCCTTGTATCACCAGCCGTGACTTCTCATTCGGGTCAGATGTGCCCTTGCCTTTGACTTTCCGAATAGTTCGTGAACCAAAGAGTCTTACACCTTTGTCTACTTCAGGGTCGTATTCCATAAAGACAACACGTCCCATGCAAGCAGGATTTCGATCTCGGTCTGAGTCGGTCATGTTAGAGGCCTCAAAGGCTTAACCGGGTGTGGTGATGATGCCCTGCTTTCTAAGCTCAAGGGAAATTTGGAAAACGTGCTCCTCCTTTGCTGAAATGGAGACTTTCGACCCTTCGTAACAGTTATGCATGTTTACTATAGGTACTGGGTCTTTCTTTGGTCTGCCGCGTGGAGGAACTCCAGAAAGCCGGTTTTGCCGGAAAACCGAAAACGAGCCTGCCCCCAGAGGCACCCCCCATCTTCAATATGTATACCGATGGGCATGACCTAAAAGGGCCAAAGCGACAAGCTCGCTCTGGTCATGTTCGATGTAAAAAACATGAAGCTGAAGTATGTTGGGCGATGAAGTGATCGAGCGTCTTCATTTGATGTGATGTGCTACGCTCCGTCCATTCTGGGGCTTAGGCGGAGCTCGGAAGGAACGACTGGAAAGAAGACAGAGTCAATCCAAAAGCTTGAAGCGTTATTGCGATGTACGGAGTACTCGGCACAGAGAAAAGAGTCCACGAAAAGGGCAAGAGAAGGGCGTGGTTTTCTGCCACGAAATACCGCCTGTGACTCGTGCGTACGCAGCAATGCGTGTCTTCTTTTCATCATCGACGCATATCAGGTCAGCTTGACTGTGTAATTGCAAAAACACCCCCAATGCCCCCGTGATAGTCATGATTTATTTCGACAACCGAGCAGGAGCTTCTTCTACCGATATAAACAAAAGGCCAGACGCTACACGCCTACCAATTCTTTCTCTCTCGGCTCGGTTCCCCCAAGCGTCTTATCGAACTCGGCCGGACAAGGCTCGCGCTGTGGAGCGGAACGAGGCGAATCAGCCTATCAGGGGCGGGCAGCGGGGCAATCTTTTGGTGGATAGCTCCGGATGCAGCTCGCCGAGACAGGGAAGGAGATCGGAAGGAAGCTGGAAGGAGCTTTGCTCGCTTGCCTCGGCCCCGTGTTCGCGCGCTCGGGCTTTACTTGAAAGGCGGGGAGGGCTGACTTTACAATTTCGCGTTGCTGCTGCGTGGACCAAAAGACGGAGCTTGCTGGAGGACAGCTTGCGCTCTGTTTTTCTGTCTAGCAAATGTGAATGTAGAGATGAAGCCACAAAGGCTTGAAGCCAGTTCGCCAACAAAAATTTGCACGAAAGATGATAAGTGGTCGATTTTAAGTGGATGTCGATCGAAGTGGTCGCGTCTGATCCCCGCTTTTCCATTTTCTTTTTTTCCTTCCCCTGCGAATTGGTGCCCCGATCCTGGTTAACAAAACCCCCGGCCTGTCCAGTGTCCACCACCGTACCTGCGTTCGCGACGCACTCCTCCTCCTCCATCCCGACTCCGACTCTCACTCTCATCTCATCTCATCTCATCTCCTCTCCTCTCCTCTCCTCCAACTCCATCCTCCCCACGACCAGCAAAGGTGAGTAATCACTTCTTGATTGCCTGCGCAATGTTTTCGCTCTTGGCACTCTACTCTCGCAGTTGCACATTAGGCGCGTCTTGGATCGCGAGTATCGAGTTGTCTTTCTGAGAACAAAGCATGCGCTTGACTTGTATCCGCTTCCAAGACTTGCCGCGTCGCTGTGTCCTCATGCTCCGTAACGCGACTTGTGCTGCCGACAACTCAAGCGCATAGACTCTGCGCCAATGAAGCAGCAGTCTGCGAGTCACTTCACAAAAAATAATTGATACTGACATTTTTCTTTGCCAGAGTTCCTGTTGCTCCTTATCCGTCCCGAAAACAGACACCCTTCACACAATGGCTGCCATTGACACCGCTCTCGTGGCCCGCGAGGCCCTCAACACGCTGGGCAAGCGCAGTTGGCCATCAGAAAATGCCGGCGTCATGGTTGTTTTTGTTATTGTCTTCCTTGGTATGCAGCTCTATTTTCATACTATGACCCTCCTATGGCTAGATTTGAAAATGCGCCCCCACCTCCAAATCACAACCGAAAAAGAAGATGTGCAAGAAAGAAAGAAACCTGGAGAAACCAAGACAGGAAACATAGATATGCTAACATCTTCTCTGTAGTTGCCTGTGGTATCATTGCCGTCTACATCACCAAGTGTCTTGCCCGCAGAAAGGAACGCCAGCCGAGCAAATAAGTAAAGACTAATGCTGGCTGGCTCTTGCTTGGCAGAGGACCCAGCATGGAGGGGGCCTAGGGCAGACAAGCCCAGCACGGCGGGACGGCCAATGGATGCAGGGATATATCAATCAACATATGCGACATTTGGTGATGATTATGAAACAGGAGGCTAGACACATGCCGGCGGTTTTGACTTTTAATTAATTTTTCGATCTGCTTGCCCCGCTAGCTCAGCTCTGGTTGTTGCATCCGCTCGTCGGTCGAATTCTCATTTCTTTCCCTCGACAATGCCTTTACCCGAAGTCCGTGGCTCACTGGCTATCTCTTCCGACTCGCAGCCGACCGATCGCTCGGGAGCATTTGTCACGTTTGTTTATTACTCGCCATGTCGTCAGGATTTAGAAAGCGGTGTATCTGGTTGTGTATGATGTCGGTGTGTTTTTGTGGTTATGGCAGTTCAAAGGACGGAGTGTGGTACTGGAAAAGAGGCGCCTAGAACGTCGGTACGCCTGGACGCATGTAGTTGTTTGTGGCTAGGCTTGGTGTAATCTATACTTCTAATACTGATACCTTAACTGGTATCTGAACTTGAGCTTGACCTGATACCTCTCAAAGTACAAACCTTGGCCGAGCTCGTCTCAAGAGCCTTTTGTATGCCCAAGAGCCTTGCTTGTGCTTCACATCATACTCATAAGCCCTTCCTCACAAACCCTCCTTGGCCAACATGTCCGCCACAGCCAGATAAAAGGCCACGGCATTGAACCCCCCCGGAACGCCCATCCACCGCCGAACCATCCACCTCAGCCGGTTTTGCCAATTGATCAAATCCAAATGATTAACCCCCATCAATGTCCCCTGATAGACACCCCACCGACTACTCTCCACACTCACCAACCCATCATTCTGGCCCTCAGCCCGCGCAACCACCCTCCCAGACAAGCGAAACGGGCTCAACAACGGCGGCCTCTCATCCATCACAGCTCCATACGAGAAATACCGCACCGCCTCATCATCCAAAACCTCTTTATTGAACGTCTCCCGCATATACCGCGTCGTCAACTCCCGAAACGCACCCGTCTCCAAACCCGCCCTCTCCAACAAGCCATACAGCCTCGGGAGATGCAGTACCCCAGCCTCCGCCCCCAACACATAATCCGCAAACGGGGACCCCCTATGCGGTGTAGATATCGTCGTCAAAGACGCAACGCGTACTTTACTTCTGCGCGGCTTCTCTCCCCCCTTTCCCCCGTCCGCGTCTGCACCCGTGCCCTGCGCAGCCAACATCTCCGAAATCATATACCGGGCATCTAAACCCCCCATGCTATGCGCAATAATATTAACCGGCCCCCCGAGATGCTGCGCGGCAATCTGATCCGCTAGCGTCGCAGCACGCACACGTATTGAACTCGAGGGAGGGACACGCGTGGTAATCACACGGGCGCCCTGGGCGGTGAGTGCTTCGCGAATGCCGCGCCAGTAGTGGATCGCGGGGAGGGGGAGGGGGAGGAGTTTGGAGACGGGGAGGCGGAGTTCTGAGAAGCCGAGGAGGCCGTGGGCGAGGACGATGGGATATCGAGGGGTGGCTGAGGAGGGGGGTTCGGGTTCGGGGGGAAGGTGTGCTTGTTAGCTGTACTGTAAATTGCGTGGTGGTTTATGTGTGTATGTATGTGGTTTGAAAGGCTGCTTTGCTTTGGTTTGCGCTTCGGTGGACGGGAGTGTGTTCCGCAGACCGTGATGCTACATGGTGAGAGAGAGAGAGGTGAGGAGAGGCGTGAGGAGGCATGCGTGTATGTACCGTAGTTGTCGCGGATGAAGGCATAGTCATCTTTGATTGTCTTGCTGGCTAGGTCCTTGACGCGGGCATCTTCCGCGAGTGAGGGAGCGCATGTGTGGAAGGGGTGTTGTAGGCGGCGGGGGCGAGGGCAGGTGATGCGGGGGAGGCATGGGCGCATCGCTTCGTGGGCGAGGATGCGGATGTGTTTCGGGTTGTCGATGTCGTGATCGGTTCCATGTGTTTATGGAGTGGAAGTTGAGGTGTGCCGTCACTGCCGTGTGGACGGGTGACGATGCTGCTGCTAGGTTGACATACCGTCTGGTTGAATTTGTCGCGTGCATGGACATGCGGACTGACGTCATCCGCCAAAGCCGCAGTACCTACCTAATGTATGTATGTACATACATGTACCTCCGTGCAAGGTTCATGTGGCTCCGGCAATATGTAACGAGACGAACTGCGCGCCAGGTACGATTTCAGTCGGCGCCAGGTACGACCCACCTTTGACTCCACTTTTCTCTTCGAGCATGTACCTCATCAACTTACAGTGCAAGTCAGCAGGACCAAACAGTACGATGTTACGACTGCCTCAACACGAATGCACGGGCCACGGCCGAGCGTTGCCACGTAAATAGGTAGGTAGCTCAAGATTGGCGTTTCTCAGTTAATAAGTAAGATCAGACAAGCAAGAACATTCATACATTTCCAATTCCAAAACCGTCAATAATGCACAAATTAATCGACTAGCC
>SRQG01000255.1:0-42758 GCA_018360325.1 Claviceps aff. humidiphila group G2b | reverse complement strand
GAAATTGAAGCAGCAGGTGTTGACATCACTTCCAAAATCCTTCGCTTGATTTGATCCCTGAACTCGTGATCGCCTTCTGCGTTCGCGGCTCGAAGCGAGTCGTTCAAATTCGCGATCAACTGTGATTGCGCTAGATGAGCCGCAGTTTGAGTAGAGAAGAGGACATGCTTGGGCCAGGGGAATTCAAATTCCGGAAACAGTTAACGAGATGGTGGATGTCGTCTTCCTCGATAGAAGCGCTCACAACACGGTTAAGGGGAGAAACAGAAGGAGAAGCCGAAAGTGAAACAGAAGATGAAGTTGATGGTGAAGATTCGGGCGGGCAAAGATCTGCCGGCTGGGAATCCCACGGGAAAGACGGAGAATTGAGAGACTCCAGAGTGACAAAGGAACAACAGAAGGACCGGCTCTGGTGCTTGTATCTGCCGCACTGGAAATTTCTAGCTTCCTGCATCAGGGACTTGTCGGCAACACCTTGAATGAAGCGCTGAATGAAATCGTTCAAAATTTATTTCTCACTAGCAGAGAGGGGAGTGTCATCCTTGAAATTGTTCGGGTCAGCATCTCTGCCCTCATTCACTGCTTGGGCAAGCACGTCTGGGAAACGCAGGAGCAAACGCGCCAACATCACAGGTCGGCTTACTTTGGCATTTTCACTTGCTGTGAATATCACGAGTCTCGCGTGAAAGTATGCGTTTGCTGACGTAAAATAGCAATTTTTCCCGGTGTGATCTTTGAGCCATGAGCAACTTCCATTGTCAATATTTGCAGCTTCAGATTCGACGAAGCACGGTGTACTCAGTGCTGTCGTGTCATGGCGTCAAAGTTTCGTGTAACACGCGCACTCATTTCACAACCAGAGGCTCGCCACGGATGGAGAAGACTCATCGTTCTTGGTCCAGATTGGCAATTCAGAAATGGAAATTGAAGGGAGATGATCAGGCAGAACTGATTGTCACTGCAAGATCATAATCATCATATTGCCCAAGGTAGGTAGGCTGCTCACTATAGACGGTTGAGCGGAGCATCAGCATCTGCATGCCGGCCAGTGATGTTGTGTATCATACTATGTGATTTTATGACAACTCTCTCTCCGCGCTGGTGCGGATCCTGAAAGCTTTCCTGCTTGTGCTTCCGTCGTCCGGCACTGACTGCAGTGATCCAAGTATAGTCTCGTCCTTTCGGTGCCCACTGCCACGTCCTTTGTAGTTTGTCCCTCGCCCATTTGGCATAATGCCAAATGGCATTTGCCTTGCGTTACTCAAGATGTTTACCCATGGTCATAATGCGAGCCTCGTCACATGATGCTCAGACGTTGGGTACCCGGGCTATGAGGCGCTCCTCGTCCCATAGAACGCAGCTACACTGCTTCCACTTGAGTCCGCAGACGAAGCAGAATTGCGCATTGCAGCGGCAAGCTAATAAGCTGTCGTCAGTGCTGGCATTCGATAAAAGAGAAGAATTGAAGATAATCGATCGGTTTGAGGGAGACAGGAGAGAAGAGATTGGGAGAAGAGAATAATAAAGAAGACGTTCAGAGAAACACGACAGGGCTTTTGTGAGAAGGTAGTACCGCAAAAGGCCAGAACACTTAGGTAAGCTGGCAGGGTCCCGGGATATAGAGGTACCTATGTACCTAGTGCAGTGCAACAACCCTGGCCCATCACAGCTTTCAACCTCCAGACATACTTATGTGATTGCAGCCCGTATCAAGATCGACCATTCTCCTACAAGAATAACATCTCTTCCAGCCATTCTCGGTCGCGATCTGCAGAAAGTCCGCCGTCAACGTATCGGCAGGGCAATCGTCAGTATGCGTCTCGCCCTTGCACATGGTGCATGTCTTGCTCTGACACTTGACACAGGTCGCGACGTCGTCTTTCACAAACGTTGGCGGTACAAAGGTAAAACAGGTCCGTACATGGCAATACGTCTTGTCGAGAGTCCCATATTCGAGTTTCTTTGCCTCGTAGGTCCTTAGCAACGTTGTCGAGAGGAAGGGCTCGCAGAGGTCCAGCGGAATTGGTTCCTTGCAGCAGCGCGGAGGGAACAAGGACTCGTCGGTGATGGCCGCGCTGAAAAGCGATGTTATACAGTTGCGACAGTAGTCATGAGAGCAGGGACATCGGATTGAGTCGGACGACGCCACCTCCGATCTACAGGCCACACAGCGTCGAAGCGCAGTCTCCTCTTTTGATACTGACGGGCTTCTTTCGGGATCGATTTCAGAGTCCATGATCGCGGCCATGGCAAGCCTTAGGTGTGCCGATGCGTAACAATTGAACTTGTGGATGGATGGCTTAGTGCACAACTGCATGAAACGTCGCCGGGCGGAGCTCATTGTATATTAGTTCTTTCGTTTGCTTGCCCACAGCACGCGACGGTACTTTCTATCTGGAAAACACAGGATCAAACGCGCTAACACTACAGGTTGGCTGACTTTCGGCATTCTCACTTGCTGTGAATATCACGAGCCTTGCGTCGAATTATGCGTTTGCTGACGTGAAATAGCAGTCTTTTTCGATATGAGCTTTGAGCAACGATCCCAATGGGCCAATATTTGCAACATCGGATTCGCTTCGGTGTACTTTCGTGTAGCACGCATACTCTTTTTATAGCCACCGGCCTTGGCCCTTACTGCGTCGGAGACTCGACACGGATAGAAAAACTTCATCAATTTGGTGCAGATTGGACAACTCAGGCTAGCAGGATCAATAGTCACTGCAAGATCACATTACACTCACTGCAAGCCGTCCGCCCAGTAGAATCGTCCATCGTATCATGTAGCGCATGAGATCCTGATACTCTCGGCGCTGGTGCGGATCATGATTCATGAAAGCCTTTCTGCTTGTCCTTTCGTCGTCCGATACTGACTGATCCAAACATAGTCTCGTCCTTTCGAGTAGGGCATCACTGGCTGCCGTGCCACATCCTTCGCAATCTGTCCCTCGTCAATTTGGCATTTGCTTTGCGTTACTCGAGATCTTCCACCGTGGTCATAATGCGAGCCTGTTCCCATGGTTCTTCCCATGCTACGCAGTGACACTGCTTCCACTTGAGGCCGCAGATGTAGCAGAACTGGGCGCTGCAACGGCAAACTATCGAATAGCTGTCAGAGACTCAGAGTTGGATTCAAGGATCGAGAAAATGAGCATGCGCGTCTTCGGAGACAACAAAGAAGAAGAGTGTGGGAGAGGGTTAAATGAAGGCTTTCAAGAACGCAATGTACATTACAGGACTTTGGACTTACTGATATGATTGCAGCCCTCGGTGACAGTAATCACCCTCCTACATGAATAGCATCTCTGCCAGCCATTCTCAGCTGCGATCTGCAGAACCTGCGTCGTCAATGTATCGACAGGACAGTCGAGAGGGTGTGATTCGCCGTTGCAGATGGTGCATGTCTTTTTCTGACACTTGATACAGGTTGCAACGTCGTCTTGCACGGATGCCGGCGGCACAAGGGTAGAGCAGGTCGGCACATGACAGTACGTTCCATTGAGAGTCATGTATTCCACTTTCTTTGCCTCGTAGGTAGCCAGCAACTCCGCGGACAGGCAGTACTGGACGAGTTCAATCGGGATAGCCATCTTGCAACAGCGCGGAGGGAATAGGGACTCGTCACCAATGGCCGCATTGAACAGGTTGGCCATACAATCGCTACAGTAGTCATGAGAGCAGGGACATCCGGTCAATGCTACATCTGATGCACAACCCGCACAACGTCTGAGATCGTCTGATTCCTCCGATGCGGATGACGGACCGGCTCTGGTGCTTGTGTCTGCCGCGCTGGAAATTTCTATAATTCCCTTGCTGAGTGCGACGAACCTGGAACTCATCTCATTGTCAGTCACTCTGTGTCTTGAAGAGCTTGCATGTCCGTCTGCGACCACGGCATGTGCCACGCTGCGGCTCATGGCCTTGTCTGCATAAAATGATGCCAATTCTTTAAGTTCAGCTTCCATGAGCAGAATTGCCACCTCCGAATCTGAGCTCTGGTTAGTGTCATTATTTCCCTCGGTCATGTGTCGCAAATCTTGTAGCTGAAGCTCTATAATCAGCGCAAGACTTTCTTGGTCAATGTCGACATCCATGGTGGTGGCAAGCCTAGCGTAGTGGCACGCGTCAACTTTGATGATGCAGGAGGATAAGAAGTATATGGAACATTGTCGAACAGAGTTGCTATATATCACAATCTTCGTTTGCTTGGCCCAGCGCAAAGCAGTGATTTGCGCCTTAGTATCTGCCTTAGGAAAGGAGGAGCAAACGCGCGAAGCTCAGAAATACCACAAGCTGTCTGACCTTTGGCCATCTTTCATTTGTTGTGTCTATCTCGAGCCCGCGTAGACACATGTGTGTGTTTGGAATGTCGAGACAAAAGCATGGCTTTTCTCCAATGTAAAGCGCAACCTCTTTCTGGTGTGATCTTTGAACAACGACTGCCTTTCTACTTTTGCTTCCGATACTGATGGTTATGATCCAAGCATGAGATCGTCCGTCAGGGGACGCCGGGACGGTATCACTCGCTGCCTCGCTGCAGCCTGCCGCACCCCTTACATGTCGCTTTTGTCCCTTCGCCTTGCGAGACCTGACTCACCTGAGATTTTCCACCGTGTTCATCATCATGCGAGCCTCGTCCCATGCTACGCGATGACACTGCTTATTCTCTCGATCAGAGGAACGAACCTCGAATTCATCTCAAGACTCAACGTCAGCGACTCTATTTCTTGGAGCACTGGCTTGCGCCGCGATGGCATTTATATCTGTTGCCACGGCATGTGCGATGCTACTCATGGCCTCGTCTGCATGAAATAATTTCTCTGAATTCGTTTTCCATGAGAAGAGCTTACCTCTGCTCCGGTCAATGGCATGTTTCCCTCTGGTCATGTCTCGAAATCTTGCAGCCGAAGCTCTGTCATCGCAAGGCGTTCTTGATCGATGACGATGTTCATGGCGGTGGCAAGGCTCAAGCCTAGCGTACTGACGCCTATCAGCTTGGTTGATACAAGAGAAAGGAGTATAGTTGACTATATCTTTTGCTTGTTTACAGCACACCAACAATACTCTTCCTTAAAAAGTCGGAGCAGAGCGAGCTGGGAAGATCACATGTGATTCAATTCCGGCACTTTCATTTGTGATTGTCTATCCCAGCCTCGCGTCAGCGCAGAGACATGTGTTCGTTTGCAAAGGCTAAGTTGAAGGACAGAATTGTTATCATTCTCCAGTGTGACGTTTTAATGATCACGCTGCATCTGGCATATCGGCGTCACTTTCGCTGAACCGCCCGCCTATCTTACCAACTCAGCGGGTGCTGCACTGCAGCTGCAGTATTATGGCGTCAGATGATTTCGCAGCCAACGACCTCGTCGTGCCACAGAGGCTTGACGCAGATTGCAAATCAGAGCCAAAAGTACGCGCATGGGAAAAGGTCTACGGAGTATGTATCAGGATCGATTGTCACTGCCGAATACCTTGCATCATGCATGATGCAGCCCAGGAACTCCGCATTCCCCAGTGGGTAGGCGAGGCTTCGACGGACTTCGGAGTCCGGAGTCCAGAGGCATCGCTTCCCTTCAATTCCTAATCCCACCCGCCTTCCGTGAAGATCATGGGTTAGGTACCTAACATAGGTAGGTACATACCTAGGTACCTAAGGTTACAGGTATGTACATATGTAGGTACATACATACCTTAAAGTCAAGCCCGCCCCACGGGAGGCCTTCGAAGTTCGCTTATTTATTATTTTATGGCGGCAAAGATGGAAGGTGCGCCGTGGCTTCGCATTGAGCCTTCGACATGCCGAATCGCCGATTACCTAACCACCTCGACGCCTTCCCGAAGTAGAGCTATTCTTGGGACAATGTCACGATTCGTAAGCTGCTCATGCAAAGACGTCAGATATGCTTAGCCACACCGACGCCCGAAGTAGGGATCAATTCGACGACATCGACCGTGGTCGTCTTCTAAAGAAAATTAAAAGATCTAGGAGGTATGTACATATCTCACAGCTGAGTAGCGGGACTGATGTCCCGTGGTTGGGCGCTTTCTCGACGAACGAGGACGGTACCGTTGTTGTCTTGTAACTCCGTACCTTGGGTAGGTACATACATTATGTACTCTGTAGACACGCAATCGGTCCCTGTAGACGGCGTGATGAGGTTGCCCCGGAAGGAACTCTGCATCTCGGGCAGGTTCATAAACAAAGATGAACGAGGTTTGGATTCGGAGTCGAGTTAATTCAGTCACAACGTCACGTCCCTTCTAGCTTCTCTTCTAACTTCTAATAAATAAGTTCTGCATTGTAAATTTGTCAAGTCTGCAGTGTTGGCTGTCGGATCGCCAAGACGACGCCAAGCAGCTTGTGTTACCTAGCCACCAGTGACGGACGGGTCATGCCGTCAATGCGTCATACACCCACTGTGTCGGATACGTTACACACGCGGTACATGTATGCCCGCATGTGCCCGCATGTACGCATGTGCCTGCATGTGCCTTGCATGTGCGAACGGAATGCGCTCCCTTTCTTTGCTCTTCTTTTGAATGTACAGTACCTACTCCGTACGCGACATCTTGCAGGTATGTATGTACACAGGTACATATAGGTACCTGTTGGCAGTTGAACAACAAAGGTGGAGAAGTAAAAGCACGGACGGCACTTGAGCGCTGCATCTCCTTGGAGATGGGTGGGGGCAGGAACGACCTCTCGTCGCTCGAGTCTCTACCTAGTCTCTACGGAGTATGTATGTACCTACCTCTCCGTCTACTCCGTACTCCTTGTTTGATATGCTTGCCGGATAATCCGAGCGCAGAGCAAAACACAGCCAGACAGGTCGGTCTGTAGTCGCCGGTCGCCGAAACGTGGGATTCAATTCCGCTTGCACGATTGAAACCAGCCATGGCCCCAACGGTACACACGGCTCAGACGAGTCAGAAATCCTCAAGGCATCGCCATCAGCCGTTCATCTCATTGAGATGCGCATGCGCCCTAGGCCAGTGGCCAAACCCGGAGCAAGATCCGCGAGAGCCTGGCCATCTCGTATTGTCTGCTCTCAGCGTACCATCGAAATGCCAAATGCTGTCCGCGCGCTGAGCTTATCCTGGCTTCGAATCGGTATCCTGGGCGGTTTCGGGCTGTTCACAGATCCTACCGTCACTGCCACAGCCTGGAGTCGACGGGGGCTATGAGCCTATGAGCGACCTGACAACAGGATGAAGTGATTTGCCGTGCGTCCCGGGCGCCTTCTTTTAATGGAATCTCGGCGATACAGTGTAGTGGGCTCAGCGCTATGGTTTTGGAAGGTTTCGAAGCGCAAACATGCCCTGTGGAGCAATAACATTAAAGGCATGGACGGACGTTCCAACGCCGCAAGATTGGGTCGATCTGATTTAGCCGCGGCTGGTAGTCATGTTTGGGCTGAGCAGAGACAAGGCCTCCATTTTGTCTGGCATCAAAGCGAGGGGGCGAACAGCAGCGCCTCGAGGCAAGCTGATGAAGACTAATTGAGCCGGAAATCGTGCACTGCCCTTCGCTGCAATCACCCACACTCAA
Source organism: Claviceps aff. humidiphila group G2b (assembly GCA_018360325.1). NCBI lineage: Eukaryota > Fungi > Ascomycota > Sordariomycetes > Hypocreales > Clavicipitaceae > Claviceps > Claviceps aff. humidiphila group G2b. The sequence continues at coordinate 35,209 of SRQG01000255.1, read as the reverse complement.
CCTCAAACTGGCTCATTATTAGCCGCAATTGAACAACACCAGAACGATTTTGATTCGAATTACGGGGTAATTATGTAGGTATCTGTATGAGCATTGAGCACTGCTGTCAACGCCTTCTTTGTTGTCGTTTGGGCGGCTCACAACCTCGAACAAGCCATCGGGTGTAGCGCTAACGTTTTGCTCAAAAGTACGGAGTATTCGAAGGGCAGACAGCCTGGGATGCCACCATGGAGATTCGAGAAGGCGCGTGTGATTCGTGAAGCAGCAGGGGCTCGCTGAACATTGGCATGAAGGCCCCTCCTCTCGCCCCTATCTTTGCCTCCCGTTTCTGAAACTCGGCAGGCGGGTACGGAGTATGTACACAGTGATTTGATCAAGCATGGGTTGGCCCCCCTGGCGATATTCCGCTGAAGTATAGGGAGAGACACGGCACACTTATAAGAGCCGCCTCAACCTACATCCGCACTCTCCGGAACTTCATGACCTCAAGCTTTTTGTTTATTTATTCACTCACTTGTGCCGCCACTCCTTGCTTCGATACTTTAACCCTCTTTTCATCTTGGCTTCTTCACTCCTTCCTCATTCATTCTTCCAGTACCTTCATTGGCTGGCATAAACAAAATGCAGCTGATTTCCACTCTCTCGTGGCTTGCCGTTGGCGCAAGTGCCTTCAGCTTGAACCACCCCTCCAACGCCGAGGTTGAAGCCCGATCTCACCCATATAGCCGCTGGGGCAACGAAGCACCCAAGGCAGTTGGATACTATGGTAACTGGGTCAGTACTGATGAAGGGACCGGACCATCTTGCTTGTCTTCACCTCGCTGACAATCACTGCAGGATATCTATGCCGCCAAGTTCTTCGTCAACGATATTCCCGCTAGTCAACTTACCCATCTTGCCTATGCTTTTGCCAATATCAACAACCAGACCGGCGAATGCATCCTGAGCGACACCTGGGCCGATCTTCAGTTTGCTTACCCTGGCGACGTGACCAACTCCACCGGCTCCAATGTCTACGGCAACATCAAGCAGATGTACCTGCTCAAGAAGAAGTACCGCAACTTGAAGACGACTCTGTCCGTCGGCGGCTGGACTTTCCGCGTCAACTTCCCTCCCATGCTGGCTAGTGAGAAGACCCGCGTCGAGTTCGTCCGTTCCGCCGTCAAGTTGGTTGAGGACCTTGGCTTCGATGGCCTTGACATCGACTACGAGTACGTTGATGGCAGCAAGCAGGCCGCCGAGATGGTTGACCTGCTGCGCCGTCTCCGCGAGGCTCTCGACGAGCTCAAGGTGACCACCAAGGCCACCGCTCCTTTCCTCCTGACCTACGCCTCCCCCGCCGGCAAGACCCACTACAGCCAGCTCGACTTTGAGAAGATGACTCCTTACGTCGACTTCTACAACTTCATGGCCGTCGACTACATGGGCCCTGGCTTCAGCAACAACTCTGGTTACCTCGACAACGTCTTCGCCGACAAGAAGAACCGCAACGCCACCGACTTCGACACCGCGTCCGGCATCCACTACTACCTCCACGAGGGCAAGGTTCCCGGCAACAAGATCGTCCTGCAGAACCCTCTCTACGGCCGCGCCTTCAACGGTACTTCCGGCATTGGCAAGCCTTTTGTTGATGCTGGTACCCTCGGCAGCCTCGGCACCGCTGGCACCTGGTCTTACAAGGACCTCCCCATCCCCGGTTTCAATGCCACCACCACCAACAACTACGTCGTCGGCGGCAGCTACACCTACGATGCTGCCAAGCAGTACCTCGTTGCCATTGACACCCCCGAGATGGCTCGCTTCAAGGCTAGCTACGTCAAGAAGATGAAGCTCGGTGGCACTGCCTGGTGGGAGGTTTCTCAGGACCGCAGCGACTCCTCCAGCTTGATCCGCGCCACCATCAAGGCTTACGGTGGTGTTGCCGCTCTGGAGCAGCGCCAGAACAACCTGCAGTACCCCAAGAGCATTTATGACAACATCCGAAACGGCATGAACTAAGTGGTCTAATCTTGATGCTTGCTCTTTTAATTTTTTGACTTTTTGAAAAAGGCGGGCTTGCTATGTCTTTGGGAAGTTGGGGCCATGATGGTGTACACTGGATGGGTTTTCCGCTGCTCCAAGGGTATTGGTAACTCTGATGTGCCTTTTTCTTTTACTTCTACTGTTTCACTAGATGTAGTTGGATTCCTTTGTGTTAAAGGATCCCTCTAGGAGGTAACTTCAATTAGACTTGCATTTTCTTTGCGTGTTAGTCTTTTACGTGTTAGGATGGATGGTAGACAATTCCCCCGTTTTGTGTTTCCGATTAATGAATGATCTGTTCTTGCGTTTTTCAAGCAGCGATTGTGTCGGATTGGCGTGTATGTCCAAGTTTGTGTTTCAATTGATTGTTTGGGTATGCTCTCTCGGATACAGATGCGTTGTAAGATGCACTGCTTTGGTATAAGTCTGGAGTCTGGCTGCCTGCTGTGTGCCTGTGCTGTGTTTGAGTGCTCGTCTCATGTGAAGGCACACACACATAGTCTTCTGTTGTGTTATGAGTGTAGGTACCTACAATATCGTGTGTGCGTACGCGACCACTGTGCTCTCCCATGTATACATATTTATGGTCATTGCATTGGCGACTCGTCAGAATAATAAATGCCTCTCGAGTCTAGTCTCGAGTCTCGACTCTCGGCGGCCACATTGATGGGCCAACAAAAGGGGAGCACCGACCCGCTTATTGTGTGCGAGGCTCGAGCGCCAAGTGGCCACTTGCCGCTCGGGTCGCCATGTGCAAGGGGGGGGCGTTGAAGAAATTCAGGCACCGAAATGGTCCCACCTTCCCTTGAAGTTTGAATTCCGATTGAGACTCGAGAGAAACGTGGCGCAGCGGATAAGCATGAAATGTGGCGCCGATAAAAGGTGGAGCCCCCCTGCCATGTGATCTGTGAGACTTGAAAGGCAACGGGAGCAACGGGGTACGGGTGAGTCATTCCAACCACCATTTCGTCATTCCCATCCGCGCCTCCCGAAGAAACCAACCACCACGAAACGTCGTTCAAACGAAAGCCGCGCGCAGCACCGACGTACCTACTCCAGCCCAGCCGACAAGCCTGCATTGCATCGTTGGCATCGCGCTCTCGGCTCATGTGCACCCCCGAGGTGCCCCTCCAAGGCCACAGTGCCGTCCTTTTCGTCTTCCCGTCCTCTTCGTCGTCTACAGCTACTGCGCTCGACGCGACGCGCACCAACGCGTCCGCGCAATGGGCAGCTCCGACACGGTAGGAAGCGTACTCGCCGAGATTGCGAATCTCCTGGCCGATGGCCTGCGTATCTTTAGTTTCGCAGACAAAAGACACTGGGGTCCCGACGAGCACGAGCAGGTTCAGGCTCTCAAGGCGGCGCTGAACCAGGCGAAAAGGGATTTCCAGCATCTATGTCCGCTGGTGAATGGGCAAGCTCAGTATGAGCACGATCGAACCTGTAGGCATGCGCGCGGCCCCCCATCGCCCCCCATCTTTTGACACTCCAAACATGCTTCTTCATCGCAGGTTATACGGGGACGGGCAGCTTTACAGCACTCTTGACCGCAACATCTCTTGTCTTGTCTACTGTTTTTGACTTGACTTGTTTATCGTGTACTGTAACTGACAAAGACACAGATGAGACGATTCGAGAACTAGGTCTCCTACGCACCCGCTTCATCGCCCACGTTCGCCAACTCAAAGACTGGAGCCGCTCCGGAGGACCCATCAACCCGGTCTGGATCCGCGAAACCCAATCCCTCCAACAAGACCTCCACCGCGCGCAGTGCCGCGCCGCAGGCCGCATCTTTACATCCTTACATGAATCATCACAGCGCTGCCTTGGTGCGTTTCTCGTGCGGAGAGCCCAGCGTGCCGTCGCGGTTTCGAATTTACCTCCACCGTCATCACAGCAGCAGCAGCAGCAGCAGCAGGGACAGGGGCATCAGCAGCAAGACATGACGGAGAAGCAAATCAAAGAACGCCAGCTCCGCGAGCTAGGCGCCTGCACTCAAACCGGTTCCTTTAGCCGCTTCGAAGACGACGTAGCGTTTATATGCGACTTTTGCGACGGGCACCTCCTCTGGACAGATCTGGAAAGCGTGCCCACAAGACGAATCCCGACGTATAAGCCCTTACCCTTACCGTCACCCTCGCCCTCGGCTTCGGCTTCGGGACGAGGGTTTATCACCGATACCTGCTGGCAGGCCACGGGGTTAACTAGCACAGGCCCAGAAGAGAAGACTGTGATTTTTGCGCCGGTGGTGATTGCGAATCATGTGGTGCCTGTGCATGGGGACTGGCGGGCGAGGATGACGTGTCCGTACTGTGAGGAGGATTCGCAGCAGCCGCAGGAGAAGGATGATGAGGAGCCGGTGGTGGAGAGGCGGGAGGATGTGTTTGAGGATGTGGGGGAGATGCAGGCGCATTTGGAGTGGCTGCATGCGGGGGGTGGGAGTGGTGTTGTGGGGGCCGGTTCGGGGGGGACGAATTGTGTGGTTATGTAGCTTGGGGATGGGGGCTGGGGAAGATGTGTTTTTGGTGTTGGTGTTGGTGTTGGTGTTGATTGCATTGCGGATTAGCGTGTGTATGCATACTCTGTAAGCCTCACTTGAATGGTACTGAATGTCATTTTCTTCTCCAAGTTTGATGCTGGCGTTGGTTTGGTGGGGGGTGTAGTAGGTACTAGGGACGGTTGGAGCTGGTATGTGTTGGAGATTGGAAGGGGGGGATTGACTCGCTTTAGGAACATCTTTCTGGAATATGGGCGTGCGTGCATGATATGGCATTTCTGATTTGGGATATGACTGTATGGTGATTGCGGGATGAGTATTTGTCAAATGCATTGTGTAATACTGGACGGTATATGGATGTACATGTACCTAAGGCAAAGAAGGTCGAGATGCAATGCCCATTGGACTAATAGCCTATCTGCTGTCCTCTATGTTTTGCCGTGTTGGAATTTGGCGTGCCGTCTTGTTTTGTCAGTGGTCACATGTCCTATAGGTGTCATCCTATATTCTGAATCGGTAGGTAGGTATTCTCTTTCTGTCCCTTTTATTTCTCCCTCGTCTCACCATTCCAATTTACGGTCCCCGTCTCCCCATGAGAGCCATTGTGCCATGTCTGAAGAAGACATAGTCACAGTCTCCGCCATCATCTTTCCATATGGAATCTTTTTCTATTCTTCAAGTTGCAAGACACGGATTTGTAGACAAACTTAGAGATGCAATGCCATGGGCTTATTGGCCTATCTGCCGTTCTTGCTCCATCTCGCCGTGCCGGCTTACCATCGTGTATTGTCACGTGAATCCCTCGTCTGATCGCGTTATATCGTCAGCTTAGTTTTTCGTCTCATCTCCTCCATCCATGCTGTCGTCTCCACGATGTCCTAGGTATCCGGGGTTGCTTCTCAGTGCTCACACAGTACACTGCTGCACCTTGAGCACAGAGCAGCCAGCCTCTCTTCCTCCATTGCAGGCACCTCAGTCTTTTCTCACTTTACACGCCCAAGCAGCAGCCCCTTCATCTCCCTCATACCACCTGTTCAAATCGACGTCCCTCTCCCGACAAGAAAGACCCATTGCGTCTTCCATAAAGGGAAATCAAATGCAGTCCTGTTTCTTCTCGAAGCACTCTTTGACTTTTCGTCTTTCCTTCTTCATCAAACTCCTTTTAGAAAAACCGCATATACACAAACAACAGCACAAAAAAACCCAACGCCGCAAACGGCCCATACTGCTTCAACAATAACTCCCAATTAATCCTCACCGCCGCCCTCCGATACTTCTTACTATCATCCCTCAACCGACTACTAATCTCCCCCATCTTATCCAAACTATCCCCCCTGTACAGCAGATCCTCAATATTCTTCGTCATCACCTTTGTCACATCCTTGAGCTCATCATGTAGCTTATCCAGATTCTGCGACGCTCGCGCATCCGCATACGTGGCCCGCGTCTTGACCACAAAGTTCTCAAAGTCCATAAAGGCATAGGGCCGTAGCACGGGGGAGTGAATCGCCTGAGGTGTGTGCGTGGTCTGGAACTCGTGGGAGAGGTCGCTGAGGTAGGTGAAGGCTAGTTTGCGCGGGTAGGAGGCGTCGCAGATGGTGAGGAAGATGATGTCTTTGTCGATGAGGTAGTGGATGGTGTGGGGGCCGGATTGGATGGATGCTTGGGGTTCGGAGGTGCGAGAGAGTTTGCGGAGGAGTTGGCGGGTTTGTTGTTTGACTTCGGTGAGGGACGAGGAGGGTTGGGTGGCATCGTCGAGGGAGGCGCAGAGCACGAGGCCTTTTGTGGGTTAGCTGATGAACGCTGTGACTTTTGTTTCTTTTTCCTGCGTCCTGTCTTTTTATTTATTTCTTTTCTTCTTCAATTCCTCGTTTGCTTTTCTGCCAGACACAAAGGGATCAGGGGTGATGGCACAAGAACGAACCGTCTAGCCTGACGATTTGGGTTTCGCGAATCATTGTGTTCTCTTGATTGTTGTGCGATGACGTGTGATGGTCTGTGAAATTCCCTTTCTATTCTGCGAAGGCGGCGGCGTCAAGTGTCGTCGAGGTGTTGATGTGGTTCAAAGTGGCTGCGTGTCCTGTTTAGGTTCTTGGATGATGCATGCCGATTCCGAAGCGTGGAAGGGGACGTGGACCCGTGTGAGCCTCGCCGAGGCGGCTCAGATGGATCGGGCCAATCAGGAGTCTGGCGCAGAACGAGGCGCTGTCGGCCGCAACACCATCCCCAGCATCATCAACATCATCAATATCACTTATCAACACCACCGTCGCATCACCATCACTGTCGTGAATCATTCCATTCATATCTCATCCTCCTCATCATCAAAGTCATCCTCCCGCCCCATCTCATACAAGATCCTCCCACCCTCACCCGCCCCAATATCCGTCTGCGCATCAAAATACGGCAACACAATCCCGTCCCTATCCCTCCTCTGCTTCTCCGTCAACCCCAAGTCAAACGTGCTCTCCGGCCCTTCCTCCCCCTCCCCTTCACCCGTACCATTTGCATCCGGCGCCTTAAACACGTCATGATCCGTCAATAGTATAAGCTTGCCAGTCCCAGACTTTGCGAACCCGTGCGCCGCCGTCCCCTCCCCCCTCTGTAGAATGAATTTCTCTGTAACCGTCCTGCCGCTCCGCCGCCGTAATTCCATGTCAATGACGACATTCGAGCTCGAACTCTTACTCGCCAGGCCCTTGATGACACCCTCGCGGTGTTCCTTGAGTCCCCATTCTGGTTCCTGGACAGCACGATTACGTGCGCCTTGGCGGTCGATTTCCTGAGACAGACTGGAGAGTCGGAGAATCGCGGTCGCGAGGTGCGACAGCATGGTAAACGGGTGAGGTTCGTACTCGTTGGACGATCTGGGGAGCACGACGGGCACGTCGGTGTGGTAGATGGAGACGACGGAGATGGCGGGGGTGATGATTCCGGAGAGGAAGCTCGGCATGGCGCTCGCGGCGGAGGAGGCTAGGTGGTTGAGGGAGTCGACGATGACTACGGCTCCTATTTCGAGGGAATACGCCATTAGTTAAAGATGCTCCGTGTTTGAGTTGTTTGGCTGGCCTGGCACGTACTTCGGGATGGTTTTTGCGCAGCCGTGGCGACGGGGTAGTGAGCCACGAGTTCCTTCATCACGACGCGCAGATCTCTCCCGGCTGCTTTGACAAGTACATCCACATCTGTGGGCTTTGCGACTGTCGCAAACGACAGCAAGATGACTTTGGTCTTGGCTATCTGGGGGATTAACATTTCAATTAGTCTCTCAAATGTCGCTGTACAGTTGTATCTGAATCGCTCGTTAAGCTTCCATGGAAGAAAGGAAACTGCTCACCTTTGCGCGCGTCACGAATTCCTCGAGGACAGGCTGAGCGGGCTGCTCGAGGCTGTCGAGAATCAAGGTCAGCGGGCTGGCCGCATCGCGCAAATTGAGTAGTTTCTGGAGCAGAAGTAGGCTGTGCGACCGAGAGTGTACGGGGTTTTCGGGAGCCATGCTTTCTATTCTTCTTCCTCACCCAGCCCTGGCTCACTGGGTTTAGGTGTACATATCGTGATTACTGGACTGTGCAGAGACTTTCATCATGACATTTGGTCCTTGGACGATGGAGAGAGAATGGATGCCGAGCTTGAGAGGTGCCCCACATCCCAATTCACATTTCACGTCACATTCGGTACCTAGGTAGGTACCTACGTACCTCCGATACACGTGTGCGGCGTGATGAGATGTCAGAATGTCACCGATACCGGTATGTACATGGAATCAGCATTGGCGAAGTACATATTTCCATGGTGTGAGGGTACAGACTACATGAGTACCTCCTAAAACATGTCTCATGTAGTGGATACAGGGCACGTGTCACGTGAGCCACTCGGGACCGTAGAGAGAAGAAGTCTCTGGTACCTAGATAGTTCTTCTCCTGGAGATACAATACAATCACAGTTTTGTGTCAAAGTTATGAGCCCGGGAGGAAGTCTATACTAGACTCCCCTGTAACTTCTTTTACCTGTATTCACATCAACATATTCATCTTTGGACGTGGGTGTCCAACTTCCTTCTTCTTTTGTCTCAGATTTCTCCTCGATCGCCAAAATGGACAAGTCGACTTCGAGTACCGACAAGTTTGCCACCCTGTCGTTCAAGCTCTCGAGCGTGAGCCACTGGGGTGAATGGTACGACACTCTGCAGACGGTCTGCGAAAGCCAGTTGGTTTGGCACAAGGTTGATTCGGAAATTGAAACGACAAACGAAAACGATTTTTTCGTGTCTCCAGTCATGATGGACTGAGGAAGAATGTTTCGAGAGTTTCTGCGCCAAGACCAAGGACAAGATGACCGACGTAGATCCAAACAGGAAGACGGCCCTGGACTACTACTACACCGAGTTCAAGGCGAAAAGGGACATCGTTAAGGTCAAGCAAAGTCGACTGCACGCCGTTCGAGGATGGATCGCCACCACCATCGACCCGAACGTGCACAAGATCGCCATTCGGGACATTCGAAAGAAATTAGATCGACGCCCAGCTGATGACGACGCTGACGAAACAGACGAGATCTCCGTTCGAGAACTCGTGGTGTACCTGCGCGACAAGTTCGCTCCTAATGCAACGAACATTAGGACTGGCATTCTCAAGAAGTACGACCAGCATCTTGAGGAGGCCAAGCGCGCAAACACCAGCTTTGACACTTGGATTGCTCAGTGGAACGTCCTGTACCACAAAGCCATATCCGCGGACGTTGGCGATCTTAGAACTCGTCTGTTTCGTCCGCGTCGTCATCAGCTGGGCTCGATCTAATTTCTTTCGAATGTCCCGAATGGCGATCTTGTGCACGTTCGGGTCGATGGTGGTGGCGATCCATCCTCGAACGGCGTGCAGTCGACTTTGCTTGACCTTAACGATGTCCCTTTTCGCCTTGAACTCGGTGTAATAGTAGTCCAGGGCCGTCTTCCTGTTTGGATCTACACCACCATCGGCATGTCTCGGCACCCACTATCGAAATGTACTTTATTCGACAATTGCGGGGCTATGCATGTCGTCAACGACCGAAGTCTACTCGTCCCAGGAACTTTCAAGGCAACGACCGATGACTATCTTGAGTCAGGCACGTCGTTGATTTCCATCGTCGGAAGGGGCAAGCGGGTGATGAAGAACATCTTCAACGGGAAGAAAGGGGATCACACCGTCAGTCTCACTCTGTCGGATGTGGCGGTTGTGGAGGGGTTCCACGTGAACATTGTTTCGGCAAGTCGCGTTCGTGAACAAGGAGTGTGGTACAGCAATCTCGACAACACTTTACGGTTTGGCTCCTATGAAAATTCAAAGATCATGGCCACGCTGGTGAACAAGTACGATTAGCATTCCTTGAATATAAGCCCTTCTCCAACTACTTTCCGAGACCCCTCATTCCGAGGCTTCCACGCACCGATGAAGAGGACCTTTGGCACATTCGTTCCGGTCACCTAGGCAAAGAGGCATTGAAGCAACTCGCTTTCAATGCTAGGGGTGTTCGAATCCACGGAACGGAGCGCAAGGATTGTGAAACTTGCGCCTTGACTTACGCCAAAGCCGTCATTTCTAGACGACCACCAGAGAGGCAGTCTCCGAGACCTTTCTGGCGGGTTCACTGGGATCTTCAAGATTACCCAGAAGGCTTCAACGGTATGAAATGGTTGTTGGTACTAAAAGATGAATACACATGTTTGATTCAGGTACATGCGCTACCGGATAAGACACAAGTTACAGTGTTCAACGTATTAACTTACTTTGAACGATGGGTTGGACGGCAGTACGGCCTCTCAATCGCAAAATTCAGGTCGGATAATGACAGGTTCGACCTTATTGCCCGACAATTGGACGTCAAGGACGCCTTCAAGTTTCTACGTCAGACGTGCTGGAAGTACTCGCGAACTACCTGACGATCTCAGTCCATTTGGCACATGCGTGGATCTACTTATTCGAGATTCGTACGGCCTTCAAGACTCTTCCTCTCTATGCGTTTGAAAATCTGAGCTGGGCGATCAAGGAATCCGGTCTCTCAAAGTCTCGGGGAGCCTTGCCTTTTCTCACGAGTCACTCCGGAGCCCGATCCATCTTCCCAGCTTTTTCGCTGGTGAAGGACTTATGCTGAATTTGATAAAGCTTCTTCAACGACTCAATATTTCTTGACCAGTCATTGTCTTTCCTAATGTGCACTCTTAGAAGAGTTCATCTCTTTCTTATAGATACATAGGCTCTTCCCCTTGTCTTGTACAGAAAAGACAAGCAACAATCTGCGCTCCTCTGCCTCGTCTTTCTTCTTGTGTGGTACCCCGCGATAGATCATTCGCTGATTTCGACTAGACGGACGGACGGACCATAACGATCGCATTGGCGTACTTTCACTCCCTGTTGCTAATACCTATCTGCTATCTACCAAACGATTTGTACCAATTGCTCTCCAAAATTGTCCGGATCGTCGTTAGAAGAATCCAAAACCCGCCAGTATCCAGCCCAGCTGTGCATGTCTCGAGAGCACCAGTCGCGTATCGCGTATCGCATCTCTTCACATCCAATGCTCCAGATCCAGCGCAAAGCGCACCACGCATCTAGGTACATATCATAATCTCCAAAACTACGACTGCGTCGCCGAGAGGGCACACTCATGCGCCGATGAAGAGCCAACCTTCCTATCACCTTTATCACCACCATCACCCTCATTGCTCACCGGTGCCTCACTCTGCCCCCAATCTTGCTCAAACTTCCTCCTCAAAAACTCATCAAACTCTCCTCTTTTCCTCCGCTCATGCGCCCTCCACGCATCGCTCAACCACTGTGGATCATGCCTCCCCTGCGCCAAATTTTCGACATACGCAGCGCAGTCTGCCCGAAAAGCATCATCATTGATGAGGCTCTGCAAGTCTGGACGCGCCGCATCCGCGTCTGCATCTAGAATGAGAGCTGGGTCCGGGAATAGGGAGAGGATTTCGCGGCGGTCCTCGAGAGTGAGGGAGGACCATGCCAGGGGGTGTGTTAGGAGGGTCTTGTGGGAAGTTAGCCCAATGTTTTCGTGGGGGCGTTGATGAAGATTGTGAACTACACAAAAAGGGGAGGCGGGGGGAAATACCCTCAGGTCAGATGTGGCGAGGGGGGATTTTGGGTCAGTGAGAATGTTATCGGGTGTCCATTTGGGGTTTTGTTTTCGACGGGGTTTTTTGCGCGGTGGCATTTTTGCTTGGGATGAGGGTGCGCGCGGTGGTGCGCGATGGCTTGGGTAGGGGTTGGAAGCTACCTATTTACATGGCGATGAGATGGCATTGATGTTGAGTTATGTAGGTAGTCGACTTGTCATGACTATTTGCGCCAAGGAGACAAATTCTGTGTCGACCGGTTGCCGGGTAGGTTGGGTTCCACATTGCCCATGAGGAGGTACATGAGTCCAGGACTTCTCCAGGACAGCGTGTAGGAACTAGGAAGGCAGAGAGAGAGAGCACGAGAGATCCGGCCGTGTTACTTTTTCGTTGCCTATTACTATTGTTTGAACGAACTTCTATTTTTCTAGACGCTCATAATGAGTTGAATGCTTGTTTTGGCTTCCCTCATCATCCCAAGTACATATGTACACGTAGCCTTCATGAATAGTGAGTCGTGACCGTATCATAACTCTCAGACCGGACGGCCCCCTATCGTCATGCATGCGTGACACAACATGATGCCAACTTTCTCGCACGCCTGATTCGGCACAGTCCAAGGCTATGAGTGGCGCCCACTCGAATGCGGGGTTCGGGCCGCCCCCAGGTGACAGGTTCCATCAATGAACCGGCCGACTTATTAACTCACATTGAGGTTAAGCCATGAACCTGTTTGGCAAGGTCTCAGACCAGAGAATATCAAAAGAACCAGGCTGATCAATGTGGACAAGCAAGTTAGTTGGCCATCTGGCATCTCGTGCACCTATGTATGGTGTGCAGCCAGCATGCTCACTTTCCATTTTTCCTCCAATCGTTTTACTCCCCATCGTATTGTTCATCAAATGCATCTCACGTTCCACCATCGGGCTACATATCCTTGGACCACGTGCAACGGTATTGGCAAACCTGAGGACTCTCCATCATGTAACATGTTAGACCGGCGCTTCTTCGTCGGATCCCCCCAATCTACACTCATAAACGCTAGGCCCATAAGGACGGAAGGTCTGCAATCCGATATCTTCAGACGAGTCCCGAGACTCAGATCAATCGTGTTGTCGAAGGAATCATCGCCTCTGATCCAGCATCTGCGAAAGCAGCTCCCAACAAACACTCACCATGACCCTCTTAGCGAGATGCCTCCGCTCCATCGTCCGCAACGATGCCATGCGCCACGACCCCGACGCCATCTACAACGGCCGAACCATCCTACTCGTATGCTGCGCCTGTTTCGGCGGCATGGTCTTTGGCTGGGATACAGGCGCCATCGGCGGCGTTCTGGCCATGGAGCAGACCCGAGACAAATTCGGGTATAAGAACAGATCCAAGACGGATAAGTCCAATCTAGATCAGAACATTGTGTCGACGTTGCAGGCTGGTTGCTTTGCGGCGTGCTTGGTGACGTCGTGGTTTGCGGATCGGTTTGGGCGACGCGCGACTCTTGTTGGGGCTGGCCTTTTGACATCCGTGGGCGTTCTTTTCCAAGCTGCGTCTGGAATCAAGGGAACTTTGGCGGTCATGTACGTGGGGAGGTTTATTAGTGGTTTGGGGGTGGGATGTGCGAGTACTGTTAGTCCGTTGTACGTGTCGGAGTGCTGTCCTAGAGCGATTCGCGGGGGATTAACGGGTGAGTTGGCCATGGTGCGAATTTCCGACATCGGATCTAATTGTCGCTAACTGTAATGTTCCTGGCGGGCGTCGGACGATAGGGTTCTATCAGCTGTTCAATGTTGTTGGTATCATGATTGCTTTTTGGGTCAACTATGGGTGTCTGTTGCACGTGCAGGCACCAGCAGTCTATATCGTTCCGCTGGCTCTTCAAGCTCTGCCTGCTGCGTAAGCGAAGATGTTCACTTTGAACTGCTCAGACATATCTGCTAACAGATCGGATTAGTCTCCTCGTGGCTGGCATGCTCATGTCCCCGGAGAGGTCAATATGTACCCCTGAAGTGCGCAGAGACCCGTTCAAAGACATGCTAACCAGCGTCTAGCCCTCGATGGTGTGCGCAAAAGGACGATTGGGAGGGCACCACGAGAGTCCTGGTCAAGCTCAGGGGGTATGTTCCTCATGCTGCTCATTTTCTGCACGAGTCTTAGCTGGAAAAATCTGTGCTGAGACCTAACAGATTGCATCAGGTTGCCAGCCGAGTCTGAATATGTCGCACGTGAGATCCAAGAGATGGCGGGCCAGCTCGCGCAAGAACGCCGTCTGATGGGTGATGCCAATTTCAGAAGCTTGATGCGAGAGCTGTGGCTTGTCCCCGCCAATCGAAAGCGCGCCATCATCACCGTCGTTTTGATGATCTGCCAGCAGCTCACGGGTGTCAACGCAATTGTAGGTATCTGCGTGTACAAGGGAAGATGGCCAGACGTAAAGAGTAGTGATGAGTATAAAGAGAAGCCAAGAGTGGTCCAGAGCAGCAAGCGTAGCCGATTGAAGTGAATGAGAAGGAAAGAGAGCAACGAGCAGCAAAGCTTTGACTAACACATTGTAGAACTACTACGCACCCCAAATCTTTACCAATCTTGGAATGACAGGCACGGACACTTCCCTCTTCGCAACGGGCGTGTACGGCGTTGTGAAGACTGTGGCCTGCATAGTCTTTCTGCTCTTCGTGGCCGACTCGCTGGGCAGGAGAAGGAGCTTGTTATGGACCAGTCCCATGCTCATGATTGTGTTGTTCATCATTGGCATATACGGTCGCGTGCAGCCCCCGGTAGAGCACCAGCCAGTACGTGTCCCTTCATAAAGCTCCTCGATCAGATGTGACCAACATTTTATGCGTTGCTGCATCATGTGAACATGTCTCATCGCTCTTCCAGGTAACGGCATTCGGATACGTCGCCATAACCTGCATTTATCTATGGGCCGCGTCAGTAGTTCCCCCCTTTCTCCCTCTGGCTACCCTTTGACAATCTTGGGAATGAAGCACCAGAGAGCTCACGTATGGAATAGATTCTTCCAATTTGGATGGGGCCCAGCGTGCTGGATCTTGGTCAGCGAGATCCCCACGGCGCGTTTACGCGCGGTCAATGTGTCCATCGGCGCGGCGACCCAGTGGCTGTTCAATTTCATCATGGCTCGCAGTACGTTTCCACCATGCTTTTCTTTCCTTGCACGTTTTGTTTTCCTTGCGTCGAGGCTCGGGACTGATGACGATGCTGGACAGCTGTGCTCACGATGCAAAACACCATGGGGTACAAGGGCTACGTGAGTTCCATCCATGAGTGTGGCGGCCGAACGAGGCTTCTGGCTTATTACTGATGCTTGTTGTACAGGGCATGTTTTTCATGTTTGGCAGCTTCGACGTTCTCATGGGGATCTTTGTGTATTTATTCGTGCCGGAGACCAAGGGGCTCAGTCTTGAGAGGATGGACGAGCTGTTTGGCATGGCGGAGACGGCAAAGCAGCTGGATACAGAAGTCGAGGCCGGAGACGGAAAAGTCACGGGCGTCCAGAAAGGCGTCCACAAAGGCGCGCAGGAACAGCGGACAGGGAAAATGTGAAGGACAAGTTGAAGTAGAATGAAGGGGGGGCAAATTGCAATGAGAGTCTGAGACATGATGCGATGCCGGGACGTTGAGACGCATCACGTGACCAGAATGTGCTGCATGTTACAGTTACATATGTACATGCCCCGTCCGTTGTCGTTTTCATCATTTTCTGATCTCTTTTCTGATTCTGCAAGTTAATATATGTACTGTTATATATGTAGGAACATTGTATGTATTATGTAACCTCATCTCACTCCAACAAGGCCGAAATTGAAACACCTGCCTTCCTCTTTGTTCTTTTTTCTTTCTTGTTTCTCCTTCCCTTTCCTTTTTCTTGTTCTGAATTCGGGGCCGCCGGGGTTCTTCGTTCCACAATTCCACAAACAGGACCCCGGTTGAAGAAAACACACTAACGTCACCTAGGGCTCCTTCCATCTTCGCGGTAATTAAGCTCGTATGTACTCCGTATGTACAATGTTGTGCATATGTGTGTACATACATATTTACCACGTTTCGGGTGTCTAATGCATCATGCTCCAGAGACTCCTTTATCTCAAAGCCGCGTAACGTACCTATCGTTGCGCTCGAGAATGACGCAATTGGAACATATGCGGCTAAAAGGCGTACAGAACACCGCGCTTGCGTGGTACCTATGTACAGTCTGGGGCAGGGGGACGCGTATGTTTCTTCGGCTGACAGGGGATCGCACGGCAGCCCACGCGACGTTGTGCCGCGTCCCCCCAGGTAGGTATCGTGTCTACGTATCTAACCCCTGTTCTTCTTTTGTCTACGGAGTAGGTACTCCGTACATACCTATCTATGTATAGTCTAGAAGGTTTGTTTTTCACAGTGAGGGCTTAGGTATCATACAAGCGGTTCTTCACGGAGATTGGCTATGATTTCACGGAGTACATACATACGTAGAGACCAGCGTGGTCTGAAGGTAGGCGAGATTCGAAAATACTGAGCGGTCAATCGTTGAGAAAGCTATGGCTTATAAGGCCTTCGCCTGTATCTAATGCGATTTGTAGCCAGATGGACAATTCAACTTGATCTGCGAATCGGTCATCAATGATCGGGGGGCCGGGGGTCTCAAAGAGGAGAAGATAACCTACCTCCTGGCTTTGAATGCTGCCCCCTTTCCGGGACCCTTTCCCTCCCGGTGAGTCCTGGACCTCATCACTGGATGGATCGTCATGGGCCTGTCCTGGTCACATGCTTTCTGGTCCTGCTTGTCCCATCTCTCCCATTCCATCTCATCCGGTTCGGTCCGGTCCATCTCAGCATCGCCAGCTGGTCCGGTCGTCACCTCTTACAGGCTCATACCCTTCGACTACCTACTTATTTAAATATTGCAACTCACCTCCGCTACCGCCAGCGCGTTACCTTTCCTTTTCGCGCCCCATTCCGCCTTCGTCTCGTCGCAAGGCGTCGGAAGGAACCATGGGAGTTCTGGGTGCATTGATGAAGGTCTAGCACAAGCCGGCGCGCACGAAGAACCGCCTACACCACCCTTGCTTGTATCTGCGTCTTGATCGATATACGGACGTGCTCGTCGTGCACCCTGCTACGTAATGGCTTCGAGTCGGCAGGGCCACGGAGCGTCATCTGCCGCTGGTACTGGCGCTGGCCGTCACTCATCAACCTCGGCACCACCACTCTCATTTCGTATGTGACCGTCTGCCAAGACGTCTGTTACTTTCCTGATATCCAAAACGGGCGTTGCCTGACTGACAGGTATTCATCGACAGCGACGCACAACTCCCCGCGCACATGGCTTCTCACGGCTGCGCTCTCTCCCCTGGCCGTGCGCCTGACTCGGCAGCTTCTGTCCCACGGCGACTACGTGGTTGCCTGCCTCCCTCCTCATGAACTCGACCACGAACAACGCAGCGCCGAGTTTCGCGCACTGGTAGCAGAGTGCAAGAGTGCTCGAAAAGACAGAGAGGGCTGGCGGGACCGAATCCGCGGTATTCGCTGTGATGGAAACGTGAGCTCTTGCATGTCAGCTGTTGCAGAAGCTGTCGCCGTCTTTGGGCGCATTGATATCCTTCTGTGCTGCAGATCCGAAGGTAGGCATACAAAACCCATTCATCGGGCACTTGTTCCCACCCTAGGAACAATCCAAAGGCCTCCTGCTGGCTCCGACACGCTGACAAAGTGCCATTCCTTGCAGCTGTGATTGGAACAGTGGAGGAGCTCTCGACGAACCCCCATACACAAAGCTTGGTCCGCCAACAGTTCGAGGCCATGTTTTTCTCCCAAGTCAACTTCATCAAAGCCACGCTGCCCGTCCTGAGGCGACAGCATACCGGCCACATAATGGTACTCACCAGCACCTGCGGTCATATCGGAACCCCCGGCTTGTCCATGTTCTCGGCCGCGACGTGGGGTCTTGAAGGCTACTGCGACTCCCTCGCCTACGAAGTCGCTCCCTTCAACATCAGAGTGACCATTGTTCAGCCTGCTATAGAGATGCAGTCGCTCACTAGCCGCCTGACATTTGCGCCCCAGATACCTGCCTACGTTGACGCCTATCCCACTGCGCCCAGCGTACGCGATATTCTCACCACTGTGCTGAATTCGGATCCTGACACTGCGATTCCCGCAGCACCAGGCCGAGATGCTACGCCGTCGACTCAAGAAGACATGTCGCTGGACTCGGAGCCTGTCCAGGGACAGATCGTCTCTCGTTACCCAAAACTGCCAACTCATGTCTTGGATACGCTCGTGAATGAGACGGTCCACGCGCTTACGGCTATAGGGGGTCATGAGAACCCCCCTTCGCGGCACATTGTCGGCGCTGAAGCCGCTATGGCGGTTAAAGAGAAGCTCAAGACGGTGACGGAGGAGATGGAGGACTTTGTGGATGCGAGCTTGGGGGTCGACATTTTTGATACGGAGCTCACGGAAGAGGCGAGAGTCGCGAGACGAGTCAAGCAGGCGGGGGCAAAGGGCGCCGAAGCAGATAATGTCCCGGGGCCTGCCAGTAGCATGTGAGAGTGATTCGGAACGAAATGGACCTCGAACTTTCGCTTGGCTGAGACCAACATAGACATAACTGGATTGTGAGATTTGAAAGATTATGTAGGTAGACAAGAGCCGTGAAAAGAAAAGAAGAGCCCTCCGTCAACCTGCCCAATGCGGCAATGTGCCTTGTACACAGTACCTATGTACATACTCCGTACCTACAGGTAACTTGTTGCCAAGAAAAGCTGCAGATTCACCCCGCTACATATTGCACCGCCACGTTCTTACTCTGTCTACGGTCTGAGTCCAAATAATGCTGTGGCTGGTGGCTCACAGGCTACAGCTGCACTCAACTTCGGCGGGGTGCAGCCTCAACGTTCGCACCGCCATGATCCATCACATTCCGCTTCGACCGCAGCCCGTTCAAAGGCCGACTTTCTCGACTTTCGTCTCTTCCTTGAATCATATCGTCGTCTTCAATAGCGCGCACGAATAGAAAACGACCTCTACGCATCAAATCCAATTTTGTAGCTGCTACGACATCGCCCGCCCTGTCATTACCCTGAGGCGCAAAGGGGCCCTACAACCCCCTGGGCGAGCAATGCTCTGATCACGTCACGATTTGTTAGACCATGTTGCGACGATTGCAGCACTAAGACATGTCCACGGATCCGTTGCTTGCCATTGCTCCCGCGAGGGTCAAGGCTCTTCTTCTGCCTCTGGGAAAGATCAAGGCCGAGCGGTTCACTCCATTTGTCCAGAGACTACAACAGGAGCATGTTGTTCACCTCAAGGATATCAGTGCCGATGGACGGCCTAATAGAAGTTTGTCTACTGTCTGAAACCTGCAAGATCTTTTCATTTTCTCCTCCTGTTCTTGCTCTCGCCCGCACAACTCTTACCACAGTCGCTAATCGCATGTCCTTTTGCCAGACATGTTTTCGCCGTTGGCCTACCGTGATGGCGCCATGATCTACGATCTCATCACACATATACCTCCTCCGTCACAACTTGTCTTGTCGCCGTTTGACCTATATCGAGAACCTTTGGCGTTGATCGCCCTCGCCGACGGCAAGGAGCTTCAAGACGCAACATTCAGCAAGAGACGTTCAACAAGCGGAGCGACTGCCGCAACCACGGTCGAGAGAAACATACGGGCTTTGGAGCAGGAACTCGAGGCGTTGCGGGACAATTATCCCAAGGCGCTCGTCCACCATGTCATAGTTTTTGATTACAGTGCACCCCCAGGCAGCACCTTCACCCTGCCTGATGGCATTGTCACTGTGCCGCCCATTGAACAGTGTAAACGGACAACTTTGAAGACAGTCATGTGCGACATATCATCGTTGCTGTTGGCTGAGATGACGACGCTCGCAAAATCGTTCGAAGCCTTGCCGACCATCGATTCACCCGGCACGTATGAGTCGGCGAACCACACCAACGGCCATTCATGGGGTAACAGTAATGGCGCGAGTGAGGGAACTGCGCAGGGGTCGCAAAGAGTACTTTCGAGGCGGAACTCTCAGCTTTCGATTCCACGGAAACTTTCGCGGTCGTCGAGCACCATGTCAACTGTCGCAGAAAAAGTTCAAACTCGCATGTCAATGCCGGCCATATTATCCCGATCGTCTAGCAATGCGACAGCAACGACCGCTCGGCCGTCGACACCTCCTCGAACCGGCTTAGCTGTCACACCGATGACTCCTGATGGTGGGCACAGCGGCGCTAGCACCGGAACCTCGACTCCAGAACCAAAGCCCGCCAAGGAAGATAAGATGGACAAAAAACGTGACGCCAGTCGAGATCGAGTGTCGGTTCAAGGGTTCGGCTCCGGCGGTGCCAATGACAAAAATCGGCTTCGCGGCAAGGGCCGCATCTCGGTGCTCATAGGATCCATGTACTTGCAGGCAGGACGATGGAACGACTCAATAAAGGAGCTCGTTGCCGGCGCCGCTACTGCTCGCTCCTTAAACGACCACATTTGGCACGGAAAGGCCCTTGAACTTATCCTGATGAACCTTCTTCTTCTTGGCTGGTCCAACCTAGAATTCCAGGTGCCGTCTGTGTGTCTGCCGGCCCAAGAGCGGCCCGTCAGCGTGGTGGCCAGTCTGATCAAGTCAGACGACGCGGGCGATCCATCTCAGCCAAAACATCTCCGCCAACTTCAAAACTTGCTACCGGAGCTCCTGGATAGGATCCTTGGTCTCTATTCTCGGATTTCGAGCGAGAACCTGCCGCCACTACCCCTTGCCGAAACGACGATACGGTTTTGCAAAATCTTGTCTGCGGTGCATCTTTCGCACGGTAAGCTGGATCAAGATGCTTTTAAAGCGATTGTCACGGGCCAGCTACCGTCTCACAGCTTGACCACGTCTCCTCGGCTGGCCATCACACCCACCAGGCGGCAAATTGTCGACATGCTTTTCAAGGCGTTTCCGGCGGCGGGCGGCGCGGAACTGCTCACCGTTGCGGATAAAACGTCTATCCTGAGCGGCATAGCCAATCTCCTTGGGCCGCTGGGGCTGCATCGGAAAAAGGCCATGGTCATTCGGGAACTGGTATCGGTACTGATTGCGGGACTCGTGGAAGCTCGCACCCGTGGTGCCGCGGAAGCGGGCGTGCATCCAGCCGCGGGCTTGGTATCTTTTGTGCCTGGCAGCGAGAAAACCAGCGCCGCGGGCGTGGCACTCGATCTGGGAGAAGGGGACATTGAACATGGCATTGAGGCCTTTCTGGACTTGTTGTGCAAATCTTATGGCGTGGTTGCCTTTGACATGCGCAGGAGCAGCAGCAGGCATGCGCCGGACGGCACGGATACGGACGCGAATGTGGACGACTCGGACGAGGCTACAATGGCTCGAGTGCTTGCGCAATCGACGACTCGGTTCTTCGGCTTCACGGAAATCAAAGTCAACATTCTGAGAGCATGCATTAATTTCTCGGAAGCCTTGCCCGATTTCAATGGCGTGCTCAGATTTTCGAGCGATCTCATGCGGACTGCTGGATCCGGCATCGCCCCGGGGCCGAAGCGGGAGGATGCCACGCCGCACATACACAGAGAGGAACAGGTCCGGCTCGTGGGCAATATTGCTCGCACAGCTAGTCTCGCTACTCGGATCGGCCTGCCGCCCCTGACGGCAGAATACTGGGACGAATTTCTTGTTCGTGGGATTTCGCTGGAGCCGCTTCCCAATTCGCGGATTCCTATCCCGCATGCCAAAGGGGTGCTTCCGGACACGGTGCCCCTGCGGGCGTCGCAGGATGTGAATCCATTCATATATAATCCTTTTCTCAAGGAACCGGAGGAGGTGCCAGCCGAGAACCTGGTCGCCGATGAGCTGGCCACCTTCCGGCTTACGCTTCAGAATACGTATGATGTTGATGTGGAGATGGAGAGCATACGCTTGGATACTGAAGGAGTGGCGTTTGAGTCTATTCCCGAGAGTGCTATCCTTGGTCCTTATCGCACGCAGCTGGTTCGATTGCAAGGCCGGCCGAAAGAGGCTGGGCCCATTACCGTCACAGGCGCCTTCATCAAAATCCGTGGCTGTCGCGAGCGTCGCTTCCCCGTCTTCTCTAAGCACTGGGTTCCGTGCCGGGCGGAGAAGATCAAGTCCAAGGGCCTTTTCTTGCCTCTGTCGGAGGGTCCCGAGGATGGCGCCGCCGCCGCCGCTGCTGCCACTACTGCTGGGACTGTCCCATCGCCACCACAGGCCAAGCTACAGACCAAAGTACTGAATCTCAACGTTGTTCGGCCACAGCCCATGGTGGTGATAAAATCGACTAGTCTGGGACAGTCGTCGGTCATGCTCCTCGAAGGCGAGCGACAGGTATTCACGGTCACGATGCAGAATACGTCATCGACACCCGTGGACTTCATGCTCTTCTCCTTCCGAGACTCCACGCAAGGTCCCCTACAAGCCGCAATGGACAAGCGCGACGCGACCTCGGCAGAACTCTACGAGTACGAATGGATCCTCATGAAGAAACAGGCCCTGCGATTACCCAAGGCAGACCAGAGCCGGCACATTGCCCCTGGCGGAGAAGCCACGTTTGAATACGAAATCCTCGGCAAGCCCGGCCTCACGCACGCGACCATCCAAGCCGACTACACATACCTAGGCATCCCGCGCGACCAGATGACAGAACCCTTCCACACCCGACAGGTGCTACTCGACCTGACCGTCACAGTCAACGCCAGCGTGGAAGTCTCGCGCATCGACGCCGTGCCCCTCCCAGGACCCGTTCCTGTACGTATGCTCGAGCGTCTCAGCGGCGGTGACACATCAACAACCGCTCCAGACGACTATTTCCTCCTCGCCATTGACCTCCGCAACGCATGGCCCAGCCAAATCTCGATCCGTCTCCAAGGCGAAGACGGCATCCTGGTAGAAGACGCCTTGCTGCCGGGAAAAACCAGCCGTGTCGTCATGCCCATGAAGAAGATCTACATTGAAGACGCGCACGAAGCGGTCCCCAGCCTGAATCCTTGCCAAAAGCGACAATTCGTCGTGAGCACCAGCCAGATTTCACCTGAAATGGAGCGCGCGAACAGGGAGGCATTCTGGTATCGCGAGAGACTCCTCCAGCAACTCCAGGCTACGTGGCGGACTACATCGACACCAAGTGAGCGCACAGGGGTGATTGAGCTGCGGAATATGCGTCTGACGCGACGCATGATCGATGTGATTAAAGTGGATGAGGTGGACATGGTGATGTGGGTAGAGGGCGGGAGCGAAAATAAGCAAGACAGTCGGGACGGAGATGGGGATGGGGATGATGGGGAGAACAGCGCTAGGCACCACCAGGCTGTGGTGTATGTTGACGAATTCATGCAACTTAAAGTGCGGGTGACGAATCGGACTTTGAGGCCTATTTCCGCGGTGATTAGGCTCATGCCGTCGCTGTGTCATCGGCCCCTGCATGTAGCGCTGGATCATACCCGAAAGTTTGCCTGGAATGGGGCGCTGCAGCAGAGGTTGCCGGAGCTCAAGGGCCATGAGAGCACTGAATTTGTCATGGGGGTCACGGCGCTGTGTAGGGGCCAGTTCGAGGTGGGGGCCTCGGTGGAAGAGGTTGAGGTTCATCAGGTTCAGGAGGAGGAGGAGGAGAAGGAGAAGGACAAGACAAATGGCCGCACGAGGTCCGAGAGCCAGGTGTTGATGGAAGGCGTGCTTGGGGGTCGGGAGCGGAGGATCTGGCACAGCCGGCGGGATTTGATGCTGACGGTGCGGGATGCTGAGGCAGAGAGTATGGGGAGAGGGTAGGGGTTAGACAAGGTAGAGGGCAAGGCATAGAGGCCATGTACAAATCCATTCTACCTACCTACACGGTATCGTGGGATTGTGGTATTGAGGTGTCAAAGCATCGTGGCATCGGAGCATGTGGCATCGTGGCACAGTGGATCGTGTCGTGGATCAAAGCCACCCGACTGCATAACCCGAGGCTCCGAGTCCGAAACCTGCAGGAACTATTGGAGTGTCACCCGAACCCGTGGTCCCGTATCCGTATACCTACCTAGTTCATGTCGCTTATCTGCTGGGTGCCGCGGCCGAAGATGGCACGTCGTGTCGGTACATAGTTTTAGCGTTCGATTTTTGGGAGTGTGATAGGCGGGATTCGCCCTGGGAGGCCCGCGCCGTTGGAGATTGGGTGCGTTGTACTCTGTCATATCATACCTATGCCTAGGTAGTAGGTAAGGTCACGTGTGTGTTGGAGTTGGAGCGTGACAATATGGTCACGATGGTCTGAATGGTATGTTACAATGTTACAAGTCTCGGTGGAATTATTAGGATATAATTATGAGTTGGAGTCTGGAGGCAATGATGCGAAGATGATTGAGCCGCGGCTTGGACGCTAAGCCGAATCGCGTTTCAAACTTGGTCTGGCCAACCGGATCGCATGTCGAACTCAGCCTTGCAAGATGCCTTACTAGTTACTACTACCTTATCAGATTGAAGTATTCCGGCCACCGCAAAGAGCCTTGCCAGGACTATCGTTCCTTGCCCCGCTTTCACTCACCACCCTATCAGCTCCCAGTCCGGCTATTTGTCATCACTCCCTCACATTTTCTCTGTGGGATGTTGTTGTTGCTTGTTGAGACACTTTCTGTGATCGAGGGATGCTTTCTGTGGAGTTGTCGTGTTAGTCTGCATTTGTATGGTTCTCTTGCTGTCATATAGTTGCATTCCGATCTGTTGTCTTCCTTGGCATCTGGAGAGATCGCACGAGACATCCGACGTTCAACACATCGGAGGCCAGCTTGGGCATTTGGTTAAAAGGGTGGAGGGAGCCCATTGAGGACAGGAAAGGAGGGGAGAGGAGTCAGTGGGGGTTTCGTGGTGTTTTGAGGACTTAGTTCCTGTCTTTCTGATAGTATCATTGAGTCTTGTTCATCTTCTCTTTTTAGTCTGGGAGATCTTGTCAGATCTATCAGTCATTCTTCTCTTGTCTTCCATCAGTGAGCCGAGAGTCTGTTCTTTGCCCATCTTATCACCTATTCGACCCTTCTTCGGGTTTCCATCTTTTCCGGCCCTCCGTCCTCCGAGTTTGACTGCCACCTGGTCCTTTGGGGGTTGCACAGCCCGACGACATAGGTACATGTAACATTGCTGACGCGCATGCGCTAGTAAGCAGACCAGATTGCGCAAGTAAGCACATCTGATGCACATGTCGTGGCACGTCACACTCACACGGGAGGCAGGCCCTTGAGTCTTTCTCTTCTCCCTCAGCCTTGAGTCGGACTGACCAGTGACAGCGTACACGAGTACACGACAAGCCCGAAGTGGCCGTCGCCGGCGGTTGTTTGCTCCGTGCCAGACTGAGACGGTAGACCCCGGTACCCGTAATCGGGGGCCTGTCCGGGCCGATATGCGGGACCTGGCCGTCGGATGAGCCAGCCAGTCGGCTTGTTTCCCCACAAGACGAGACAGACTGCGAGACATGCGGGAGACTGGAGACTCAAGAGACCCGAGACTCGAGAGAGAAAGGAAGAGGAGAGCGAGAATGCAAAAGCCGACATGTAGAGCATCACGTCGGCCTTCCAAAGCAGCCTTGGTTCCTGAATCTCTACTAAAGAGCCGTGCCGTCCGCGCTAATATAGTAGTTATGGCAAGCGCGACCAGATAAGAGACTAATGACGACGAGATACCGATAAGAAAACCTCAAACAACGACGACCAAGCCAAAGACAGACTTCAGCCAACGACAAACAAGCCAAACGACCAACGATAAGCAAGCCACCAGTAAGCCATCGCAAGCCATCGCCATGGGAAGCATTGCTGGCCCGGAAGAGCCCTGCGCGACGGCTTCGTACGCGCCTCCTTTGTATGCCCGAGATGCGCCCCCTTTGCACGCGCCGCAGCGGCGCATCCTCTTCCTCGATGCGTATGACTCCTTCACCAACAACGTCGTGTCGCTGCTCAAGGATGCCCTCGGCAGCCAAGTGCGCGTCCATGTGCTTCACATGGACCTGCGTACGCTGGATGACGACCCGAGCCCCGATTGGACCCCGGAGCAGTTCCTGCGTCGGCTGCCCGACTTTGACGCCGTCGTGTGCGGACCGGGCCCGGGCTCGCCACTTCATGATGCCGACGTGGGCGCTTTCAAGTTGCTGTGGCAGCTGCCGCGTGAGCAGTCAGTGCCGGTACTGGGCATCTGTCTCGGCTTCCAGAGCCTGGTCGAGCACTTTGGCGGCGGAATCTGCCGTTTGCAAAGAGGGGGGTTGCACGGCATGGTGAGGACCATCGACCACGTGCAGCCTCATCGCCCGTCCGAAGCCGACATCTTTGACAGCGTCGCGCCCTTCAAGGCCACTCTGTATCACAGTCTATGTGCTGATATTGGTCAGCACGATATCTCGGACTGTGACTGGCACGATAAGCGGTGGGAGTCGCCTGCGATGGCCCCCGATCTGGTACCCCTTGCGTGGGCTCTGGATTGCGAGGAAGCGGAGGGCTCTTCCGCTCCCGAGCGTATCCTCATGGCCGTCCGGCATGCCACGCGCCCCTTTTGGGGTGTACAATATCATCCCGAGTCGGTGTGTACGGACTCCCACGGCGCCCAGGGCGTCATCCGGAACTGGTTTCATCGCGCGTTGCACTGGAACGAGACGGAACGCGCCGGCGGCGTCAGGAAGCTGCCCAGCGTCGACCACGTTGACAGTCTGGCGCCTGGACTGCGCACCTCGGCTGCCTCGTGCCCGTGGTGGCCCGACATGCAGTCCGGACTTGCTCGCCGCGGCCTCAACCCGTCGTATTCGTGTCGCCAGATCAAGCTGCCCGTCGGCGTCGACACAGCCGATGTGGCCGAGGTGCTGGGCCTGGGCGCCACCGACACCATCATCCTCGACTCGTCTAGCACCACCCTTGGAGACCCTCTAGCCAGGCATTCCATTCTAGCCATCGACGTGCAGCACGCGCTACGCCTGGAGTATCATGTCGGAGACGACCATGTCTTGCTCCGACAGCCGGCCACATCCACTAATCGTGAGGAATGCCAGACAGTTCGTCTCGCCGGCGACGGGGGACTTCCTGTCGATCCCTGGAGTCCCTGGCATGTTCTGTCCGAGTACTGGGCAGGGAGAAGGGTTCCGCAAGAAGATGCCGACCGCAGCACACCCTCTACCCCGTCTTCCTCTTCTTCCTCTCCACCTTCACCCTCTGCCGTCTTCAAGGGCGGCTTCATGGGCTTCGTAACCTACGAGATGGGCCTCAGCACTCTGAGTCCCGGATCCGTGGCTGGAGCACGAGGCCACCATCGCCCAGACCTGTGCATGGCCTGGGTGTCCAAGAGTATCGTCCTCGATCACCAAGCAGGCATCGCCTACGTCCAGAGCCTCACCACCGCCGAGGATCCCGATGACGCGTCATGGCTGGACGATACCGTGGACACCATACAGAGCTCGCACGCGTGGAGAAATCCAGGCTGCGGGAACACCAGCACCCATCACGACGATACCTCCACACCAAAACGCTCCAACGAGGCGCTCCTGGAGAGCGTATCTCGGTCCAAAGGCAGCACCCAAGAAAAGCTTGAGCGCGACCGCATACAAGTTTCCGTGCCCGAGTCGAGCTCCTATGAAGCAGACGTGCGCACATGCCAGGAGTACATCCGGCGCGGCGACACCTACGAGTTGTGTCTAACAGCCCAAACCACCATGACGAGGCCCCGTGGCCAGGATCAGCCTCACCATACCCGGCCTTCGACCACCACCACCACCACCTCTACAACACCCTCATCGCAAGACCAGCCCCCACAGCGCAAACATCTCGGCGCCTCTCCCACCCAACAAGATCCCTCCGAGTCCTCCCACCACGGAACCCCCTGGCAAATCTACCGCACCCTCCGCACCCGCCAACCCGCCCCCTTTGGCTCCTTCACCCGTCTCGGCGGCGCAACCCTCATCAGCTGCTCCCCCGAACGCTTCCTCTCCCACGACCGCCACGGCCTCTGCGCAATGCGCCCCATGAAAGGCACTGTGCGCAAATCACCTACCTGCTCGACTCTGGCGCAGGCTGAAAAAGTACTCCACGTGCCCAAGGAGGAGGCTGAGAACCTCATGATTGTGGATCTTGTTCGGCATGATCTATATGGGGTGTGTGGTGCGCAGAGCGTCTCGGTGCCGCAGTTGCTTCATGTGGAGGAGTATGCTACTGTGTTTCAGATGGTGACGGCTGTACAGGGGCAGCTTCCGATGCAGAAGCTTGCTGCTCCCGCTGCTGCTGCTGCTGGGGGTGATTCTGCCCTGCCGTTTACGGGGATGCATGTCCTTGCGTCGTGTCTTCCGCCGGGGAGTATGACGGGGGCGCCGAAGAAGCGAAGTTGTGAGATTTTGCAGACGATTGAGCCTGGGGAGAGGAGTGTTTATTCGGGGGTGGTTGGGTATTTGGATGTGCAGGGGCAGGGGGACTGGAGTGTTACGATTCGGACTATGTTCCGGTGGGATGATGAGCGGTGTGTTGGGGAGGATGGTAATGGTCATGGTCATGGTGAAGGGGATGAGGAGAGGGAAGTGTGGCGGATTGGTGCTGGGGGGGCGGTGACGACGCTGAGTACGGAGGTTGGGGAGCGGGAGGAGATGTTTACGAAGCTGTATGGGCCGTTGGGGACGTTTGTGGATGTGGCCTGATTTTGGTTTGAGTGAGGCTGTTTATGAGGTGTGAGGCGAGATGTGAAAGAGGGAGGTTTTGTTGCCGTGAAAGCGGTCAAGTGGCGACGATGGAGGTGGTGGCCCTGGTGGGGATGATGATTTGGTGGAACGGCCGAGTTGTGAAATGGGCGAGGTCACGACGAGGGCGTATTGCGTACTGCGTGTCATCCTGGAAATGGGTGATTGCATTCGCATAGTGGCGACTACGAGACGATTCGGATACAAAGCAGGGTAAGAAATGTGATGATGATGATGAAATATGTCCTTGAAACGGAGGTCTCAGGTTGGGAGCGTTGGTTTTACATAGCCTATAGGCGATTGGTGTTATTCAAGTTTCTTTTCTGTTCTTGTTTTCACTCCTTTTTCATTGTATTTTATTCAAGTCAATAGGTTTAGATCTCCCCTCTCAACTTTAGTTTTCCTTCCAAAGACTTGGTGAATTGTGTTGCTGATGATCAATCATCAATGGGCCACACTTGGAAGCACCTGTAGATGACATGATGTAGACGGTCTTGATGTTCTCAAGCAGGTATGTAACGTATCCTCCTCAAGAGTCAACCACAATGGACCCTTGACTACTGACTGCTAACTGCTGGAGCACGAAGTCTGCAAACTTCAAGCAGGGTGGCTCTATTTGGGTCAAAGGTAAAATCTGGGAAAGAGCAGAAGGGGATTCGGAGGAAAAGGACAGTGAGTGGTCGTTGGGTGAATAACGAGTCTGATCACGTACAGTAGGATACAGTAGCTTCATAAACATACACCAGTTCTACATTGCAGCATTCTATGGAGACAAATAGGGGATCGCAGCAGGTGCGACTTTCAACATTGAACAAATACTCGGACCAACGCAAGGAAATTCGGAACATTTGTCGGAACTTCGGAAATCCCAGCTGGAAATGAGTCATGTTTATCAAGTATGTGCTGCTCCGACTCGCAAAAATGTCTCTTAGCTCTTGGGGCTCGTCCGAGGGGGGACTTTTGGACCCCATGTAAGCAATTCAGTAGTACATAATACTGTAGTCTGTAGGCCCAAGTCGACCGTCGACGCAGGAGGGCTTATTTCTTCCCCCGCACTTCTTGTCTTGCCTTTTTTGCCTGTCGACTTGAGCTTTTTCCCGTTTACCTTGGGTGTTTGTTGATGTTGCCGGCCCGCCGCCCCATTGCTCTTACTGTGTCCCGACTCCCAAGGGTCGAACTGTCGGTTTGCATATGTTGCAGGACAGATAATAGATTCTGTTGGGGCCTCGTCGAGAAGATTCTTTACTCAGGAACCTGAAGACTCTGAACGATTCCTGCTTTCAGCGAATTGGTCGCACTACAGGGCGCACATGTGACGTGTGACATGCGACCAGACGCGGTGAAAGCAAAATACATGTGTTATACTGCCACAATTCCTGAATGGCCTCAGGCCTCTCCGCATTCGCATTTCAGACACTGTGGTAGTATGGCACATATATTTTGCAGTCGCCGCGTCTAGTCGCATGTATGATGTGCGCCCTGTAGTGCGATGATTTCGCTGAAAGCAGATACCGTTCAGAGTCTTCAGGTCCCGGAGTAAATATTCAATCTTAATCAATCCAATTCGCACATGCAATAATGTGTAGATTAGGCTTTGTACTTGTACGCCTGATTCTGACGGCACGGGCTGCTCGAAGTCCATGATCCAAGTTTCTTCATCAGGTTCCAAGGAGGACAAGATTCGTTTCGCGGACTCTTGCAGAGTTGCAACGGTATCAGGAGCATAGGTAGCCTTGCCTTTCGATGGAAGGCAAGATTTGTTCGCCGGGATGTTGACGAGGTGCATCATTGTCAGGAGTGTGCGCTTGCATGGTGAAGAAAAAATGCGACAAGTGATTTGACTCTTGAGAGAGAAGGGGTAGCAAAGGGGGTTTTTCGTAACGCGAGAGTCTGTCGATAACATCTTCTTGTACAAGGGGCTCCCTGTGCCATGCCTATCGTTCAAGAGCGCACACTGTCTGACTGTAAACAAAGTTAGGGGAATGAGGCATTCCAACCTGCCAGGATATGCTTCGGAAGTACAATGTCAAAAACGTTGGGGAAATAAATCCACATCTCATTAACCACAGCTTTTGTCCATAGCGCTCGTGAATTTTGCGATGCTTGTAAAACCATGTAGGAACAAAAGCTGTGGTTGATAAGATGTGGAATTATTTCCCCAACGTTCTTGACATTGTATTTCCGAAGCATATCCTGGCAGGCTGGAATGCCTCAGATTGTTGCCATTGCCCTAAGTTATGGGTCCAATAATGATTTTTCCAAGTGTTCGCAGTGCTTTACACCTGAGCACCTGTACAGTAAATGTGGACCGGAATATTTCCCAAAAACGCCGAGTGTGACGAATGATCAGAATATCGCGATGTTTGATATTGCACCTGGAGAAACATTAGTACATCCAGAATGACTCGTTAGTAACGTCCTTTGTATAACTTTCGGCTTTCCACGGCTCTTTGGCATCTTCCGGATGCAAATGTTCGACACGCACCGCGTAGGCGGTGCCGCCTTGAGAGGTCTCGGGATGAGCCGGAATCTCAGAAGGCTGCCTTGTCGGCTCACGGCGGCGACCCTGGACAAAAGCCGAGATGATGGCGTATATACTTGGATTTTACGGCTGCCAAAAACGAACGCGTTGAGGCTGTGGTGCGCGAGATGATGGCTGCTGAAGGTTATCGAACTCAATATCGCGGCCCGGGCGCTGTTTGGAAATTTGCAGAAGAAGATGGCGCTGCACAAGAGGAGAAGTACAGGCGTCTCAGACACCACAATGAGAACTCGGGTAGATAGGATGCAGGGCTTTATATAGTGTTCATGATTAATTGTTTGTACCGTTGTGTGCCAATCTGATCTATTGTTCGCTCCGTGCAGCCCTAGATCACGTGGCCCGTTTTTTAATCTGGTTGGCAAAACCCATCTGCAACCGCCACCGGGCGGTTGGCGATGGGTGCACCATGGCACTTGGCGATACTCTAGCATCTCTCGTTAGAAGTACATAGGCGCAAATGTTTCATACACGAGAAAAATGCCGCTATTCAAAGCTTCGTGAGGAACTGACCAGTGACATGATGGGAACGATGGAAGAGGTCTCACATCATACATGCAGGGGCCGGATGGTCACGTGTTACGACGAATATTGCCTGGCAGTGGGGACGGAAATCGTGGGTCCAAAATGAAAAATTTCATGCGTGCCACTAACTCAATTTCTGAATTCTATCTGCCAAGGCTGCAAAACAATTTCTCTCTTCCATCCTCCTGCCGTCTGATTTCCTGTGGGTTGCACCTGGAAAACAAACAGCCGAAGCTGAACGCAATATTGATGATTTTGACTCCAATCACGGGGAATCTGATCACGGGGAGAAAGACGACGAGTTCTGGAGCGAAGAGCGCCGTAATCCTCCCGACGGTTACAACTGAGCCCTTTGACTGATGAGCTCGAAATCGAACTATAAGCTGCCTCAGTACGGAGTCCGGACGCTATCGTATAAGAATTGAGCTTCGATTGCAATGCCACAGACTACTAACCTGTGACCTGTGACCTGTCTACTAGAGAATTCACACGGGGCCAATCAAGCTTACTACCTAGTGACTACGATGGCGTGGCTCTTTTACCGAAAAGCTTCGATTTGCGCACAAGATTCAGATCTATCCAAACACACATTCGAAGGAAAATACATATGGTCGGTTTCTAAACCTCCAATGGTACATGGGGTACCCTGCCGATGGTACATGTTGCGAGCACACGACTCAAGCTCAATAATACCTAAGGCCCCCTTTTAGGTCGTGTACGAACTCAGCCGGAATAATATATGTACATCCCTTCGGATGTGTGTTGGGATACATCGGAATCTTGTGGGCAAATTGTAGCTTTTCAGTAACAAGAGCCACGCCTGGTCGATGTCGGTTGATGTGCGGCAACAGGGGCAACATCTGTGAGGAACGCATAACCACCCGTCCCGCCCAAAAGGTCAAACGACCAAGTTGTATGCCTGTGGCTTGATCATGGTTATAAGGTGCATTGCCACTCCTGCACAGGCGGCGCTGTACAGACCGTGACAACATCAACAAACCCAAGGGAAGCGGTAAAAAGCTCAAGTGGACCGACAAAAAAGGCAAGACAAGTACCTGCCTCTCTGAATTTCCCTAGGGTGATGAAGGAATGAAAAGGTGAGAGAGGGGTGCTCGGAAACCAACACTTTCTTCGTTCTCTTTATATTTTCTCTTCCTCTTTAGATTTACATAGTTTATTCCCTCCGTTTGGCTATATTGAGAGACGTTTTCTCTCATCATGTTTGTAGTTGAGAGGGGCAGGGGGCTAGTTGAGTCGAATTGAGTACAGAAGTTGTTCTTTCTTTTTCACAGATATTTCAAGACCCGGCGAGTGTCAGCGTGTCGCCATTGTCAATGTGGTCACGTTGGTGTCAACAGGTTTATCTTCGCGTATATTGAAGGGTCTGCGAGGCAAAAATTTTCGAAGTTGCGGTCTGCCGACAGGGATAGCACCGTCTGTGACATGCTCGATGACATAAAGTTCATTCATTATGCCCGCAACTTAGACGACAAAATAGACGTGATCAAAAAGCTTCCAGTAAGCACAGAAACATCGCCTGGGGGGAATCAACTCAAAGGTTGGCAGGAGGGGAAAATTTGTCAATGCAATTGACAGAGGTTTCTTCTGTACAGAGAGGCTCTTCGTCAAGGGTCCTTTTCTAAGTTTCTCTTCGTCATGAAGGTTAGCGAAGTTTTTGCTTCTGTTTGGATTGAAGGTCAATCTGGAAAAGAGCAGAAGGGGAAAGGGGCAGCAAATGGTCGTTAGGTAAACTAGAAGTCCTGCCACGTACAGTGGAAAGAGAGCGTCGTGTTGATATAAAGGTAGCACGAACATAATCATGTCCGACTTTATGGCGTACCAACTTTATAACATGCGCCAGCGTATACAATAGTACTAGCTGTATTCACTTCATGAAACAAGTTTATAACACGAACGACTTCAACAATTCTGCCAGCGGACTGGCTTCACTACAGACATCGGCTCGTAGACGTCATCGGCCATCGACATCGGCCCCATTGCTCGTCAAGTCGCATCTTCAAAGACTCGCGTTCTCCCCTGGGCCGGGACGCGCGGCCACAAATTCGCCCTAAAAATTCGTGAAGCCTGATTCGCATCCATTGTAAAATAAGAAGGGCTTAGAGTATTAGCCGCTGCCTTGGAACGTTGCGGGTTTGACACCTCCAGTGTGCACGGAACTCCGAATGCTGATTTGGAAACCCGGATTCAAGACCAACGAAGAATAGAAAATCTATACACTAGCCCCAAGAACCTCTCGTGACGCAATACCCGCTCTCGTTATTTGGAAAACCCCCAGCAAGATTCGCACTCCCGCTCAGCAGGCCCCGCAACGTCAAAACTCCTGCTCCTCCTGGAAGAACATGCCAAAGCTGATAATGGTTCCATAGATCAAAAACCCGCCTACAATCGACATAATCATGGCCTCGACGCGGATAATGTCCGAATGTGCCAGCACAACAGGGAGAGCTATCGCAAATTATCTGTCAGCCAGCTTCCACACAAATGCAAGACATCTCCCTTCCTTCTGTTTTCTCTTTTTTCTCGTGGAAAGTCTCTTGAACGAAAGGAAAACGCACCAATGCCCATCACAACCAGGAATCCCGTAAAGAACCGCCCCAAGTCTAGGACCGCCGCGCCGGAGCTCTCCACAAAGTCGTCTGGGTTGGCGCAGCGGCTACAGATCCAGTTGGGAATAGGCGCAATCACGTATGTGCCTACAACCAGCAGCGGGAAGTATGACGAGAAAAGAGCGCAGGACAGAATGACGAGGAGGAAACCGACGGCGAGGACAAAGGAGAGCGCGATGATGGTTTTGAGGCCGGCGGTCGGCATGGCGGGCGTTGGCGGCCCCGCGATGGGATGTAACTTCGGGGCGGTCGGACTCGTCGAGGGGTGTGTTCAGGCGAGAGATCAATATTGTGTCAGACAAGCTGTGCGTGTGTGGATGTAATGTGCCTCACTCGAGGAGTAGCGTTAAATCGTGAGGGTAAGTTGAGTTTGCGTCGCGGTCGCGATGGGCTGGCAGCTGAGCTCCCTGTGGTTATGACGGCAACGCCTTGCTTGAAGTACGCAACTAGGTACTCTCCACGGAGCGTCGGAGAGGCATTTGTTCCGCGACTGAGTGGGGATGCTTATATCTGAATAGGCAGGCGGTGAATAATGGCGCTGATCCTAGCGTCTTCCCGCCTATCAAGGCTGGCGAAAAAAAATCTCCCAGAAAACGAAAAGTCAGACTGGGGGAAAATAAATTGGGAAGCAAGCCTTGTTACTGATTTTACGGCGTGTTGGACAGATCATCACCCACGTTGACGTGCGCATCTTTTACTCATTCCCCGGAGGAAACATCCTTGGCCACTGTACCGACTTTCTTTTCTACAAACCATTTCTTTCTTGAGAACTGCTACAATAGCAACCGCGAAGTTCAAAGCTAGCGAGTACTATTCGCCCTCCGCATCAAGATGGCGTCCGACGAGATCATCTGGCAAATCATCAACCAGCAATTCTGCTCTTACAAATTAAAGTGAGTCATGCACTGTCATTGAAGAATTCGACTCCAAGCGAGGCGAAAGTTTGTCGACGCATCCGCGAAACTCCCCAAACTCCAACGTCCACTAACAAACTCCCCCACAGAACAGAGAAGCAGCAAAACTTCTGCCGCAATGAATACAACGTCACGGGTCTCTGCAACCGGCAATCATGCCCTCTGGCCAACTCGCGATATGCCACTGTGCGGCAGCACCCGACCAAGCAGACTCTCTACCTGTACATGAAGACGGTCGAGCGAGCCCACCTGCCGTCCAAGATGTGGGAGAAGATCAAGCTATCCAAC
>SRQG01000254.1:0-42799 GCA_018360325.1 Claviceps aff. humidiphila group G2b | reverse complement strand
GACTCCACACCATACCGGTATAAACAAAAGGTAACATGGAGCATAAAGAGGCAAACACGAAATGTGCGCCTCCGCTACGCGTCGCCGCACGATTTCTTCAGTTTTGCCTAAACACGAAATGTGCGCCTCCGCTACGCGTCGCCGCACGATTTCTTCAGTTTTGCCTAATAAGATGTTCTCCAATCAATGGAATTGGCTTATTCTAGTATCGAAGATAGGTAATTGAGGTCAAATGTGTGCAAGAATACACAAAACGCGCCCGTGATAGTTGCATACATTGTCCCGAAATTCACTCAAGTAATCAGGGTCTTCTCATCGTCCTCCCAGCCCAACTCAAAGATAGGCTGCGTGCCATGCGCCGTTTTTCGTGATAAAACTGAGAAATATTTTCAAAATGAAATCAGTGATAAAAGGATCTTTACGCACTCGGTATACCGAGCCCTTTCACACAGCCAAAGTCGTGATGAATTGCCTCGAGAAGCCAGGGTAGGTGTATGAGTGAAGTTAGGTATTACGTGCGATGGTCAAGAATGAGAGGAAGTGCCTTTGAAGTGAAGTACAGTTACGAATGATTTCGTTAGTGAAATACTTCCACGTCCGAATCGGGTAAGGCGTTGAGGCAGGCTCTCAAATCCTTGAGGCGTATTCTCATGAGTCATACACTCATACCTACTCATGGCTGTCCCTCAGCAGAGCTGAATGTTCGGGTCGATCCCATGCCTGCGGATCATTGTAAGAATCAGGGAGAGAGGAAAGGAGCCCTTTCATCGATGCCATGCGCTGAACGATTAGAGTGGTATGTATGCACTCTGAATTGTTACAAAGTTGTCACATAGCGTCAAGTACCTACCTACTGCGAGTCGCGATGAACTTTTGAAAACTTAAAAGTCAAAATGTATTAGCGGTCCGTACTTTTAGGCTCACTTCATGTCACGTGCCCTACACCCCCTTGCTTGTCGATCGCGCTTATTAGAGTGACATGATGACTTCAGAAACCAATGCTTCAAAATGCTTCATCGCGTATCCTACGCCTTTGGGCAATCACAATCATGGAGGGTCCGTAACGTAGACCAAAAAGACGACAGTCCTCACAGGAAAAAAGCAGGACTCGACCAGAAATAACGAAGCGCGTCCCA
Organism: Claviceps aff. humidiphila group G2b; assembly: GCA_018360325.1. NCBI lineage: Eukaryota > Fungi > Ascomycota > Sordariomycetes > Hypocreales > Clavicipitaceae > Claviceps > Claviceps aff. humidiphila group G2b. The sequence continues at coordinate 41,663 of SRQG01000254.1, read as the reverse complement.
AGACTTCATTGACTATCTAGGTATGTATGTATGAAAATGATCGTGGGAATGATGGAGTTCATAACAGAGGAAAACTCTGCATCAAAGACGATGGCAAAACCCAAACATCCAACAAGGGCGAATGATGATTGGCTGAAGAGGTAGCCAGACTCCAGAGAATACGGGCGGAGTCTATCCGGGCGAGTCTATCCGAGCGCTCCGTGCGTACGTACATCCGAAACCGCGTAAATTGATGTATGAACTTCACGTACCCGCCCCTGATAATCTGGTTGCGAAGGCAGCGGCGACGGGTGCGGCGGGATCAGATTACACGAGAGCCGGGCTGCCGAAGTGTCGCAGGAATCAGGATCCTTGGTCGGGCGGACTGGGGTGCGGCGATTTGAAATTGTATAAAATGGACATCCCTCTTACGACATTAGAGAAAGGCATACATACCTACTCATCCATCTTCCCTCCATCTCTTTATTAATCGAGCTCACACACGACCAGCAAGCAAATTTGTCCAATTTTTCGATATACCCAATATGAAGTTCAGCACAATTCTCGGCACCTTTGCCCTCTCTGCCCTCGAGGCAAACCGTGCCCTTGCCAGCCCGCTCGAGCCCGTCTCTCTGGAAGCTCAGTCGCTGGAAGAGAGGAACACTGAGTACTGCTGCTATCAGATGTGAGTTGCTTTCTTTACTATGCCCATACCTATTCACATAAACGGTGTCAACGGAGCCGTAGTCTGAAGCACCACCTGTCCGTGGAGCGTTGGACCGGTTTCTCTCCCAGTTTGGCTCACGCTAAGACCTATGAATAGATCTTCTAGCCAAGGCGTCCAAAATAAGTTTGTTCCCTATACCGGCGGGGTAGTAGATGTCGCCTCATTTGGCGCGTGTCAAGTCTCCCTCAGCCAAGGAAACTCGCCGCGACCGAGCCAGGGCGGCTGTAACAAGTATCTCGTGTCTCTCTTGACCTGTCCCAGCTCCCTCAATGTCAAGGTCGCACCCGCACCTGCGGTCAATTGTCAGCAATAGGGAAAGAGGAAAGGGTTAGCCATGCCATGCCATGCGCTGAATGCAATGAGTGGTATGAAATAGATACGACGGTCGATTTGTTGGGAAAGGGCACTTGAACCATCGGAAGAGCGTCTCGTGAATCGAAGCTCTGGATGGCACAGGCGTTGTCTCTTCAAGGTGGACTTTGCCTTGTGGACTATGCGTTGTCATGTCATGCCATGTCTTGACGACGTACACACATGTACTTAAATACGCGCATCATGCATTCATGGCATATATCTGAGATTCGAAAGTGTCCGTCTCCCTCTCTCTCTGGCCCCTGGACCGATCCTGCCTCAACATCACTCATTCCCAGCTTAAACTGAAGTCACCCCTGAGCCCTCACTCCTTTCAAAGTCGACCCGTCACCGGTCGGCTAGTGTATATGGCGCCTCTACGCCCTCCAAGAGAGGCGCCGTTCGCTGAGGCGCGCGAGACATCTCTGTGCCAGCCTCGTCCTGTCTCTGTGAGCCTCTACCCACCCAAAAGACTCGCCCATTGAGCGTAGACTTCGTAATCGTAGCGGGCATCTGGAAAAACAAACTCCGAAGCTGGAATACTTCAAGGCGTCACTATCGACTCCCGCCTCGAGGCGCAGATTGATATGCCTGCCGATGGCGCTGGTCGGCGCTATGAAGCATGGATAATGCTTCGTTTACTCAAAGCCTTTGAGCACATGCGTTCAACCCGCATACACACAGACAATGTCAACCTTCACTCAACTAAAAACCCACCTCCCCCATCCTCCTCATCGACAACCATGTCAAACTCATCCGTTGCCTCACTCTCCGCATTCCTTTCCGCCTCTGCCTCCGCTTCCCTCCTCTCCTCCTCCCCCACACCACTCCATATCCGCTCACGAATGCGCAAACCCATGAGCAACCTCCGCCACGTTTTCCGCGCCGCCCACCCCCTCCGCTCATCCTCCATCTCCTGCTGCACATCCGCGATGCCCTCCAAGACAGCTTGAAGAGCCTCCTGATACTCTCGCGCGACAACAATACCCCGCAGCACGGCGGTGCCGTGGCGTCCCTGAAAGGAAAACCCCGTCAGAGCTGGCGCATAGTCGACGCCGATGAGATGAGCAGCTCGCGCGGCGTGTTCATGAATAATGTGCACGCCGCCCTGGGGAATCATGCTCGGGACGTAGACATCGATGTTGCCAAATTTGTTCTTGGGGACGCGTCCGTTGCGGACAGGCGGCGGCTCATACAGCTCCGTCTGCTCTATGGAGTAGAGTGGGATTCCGGCGAGACCATCATCATCTTCGTCATCGTCTCTCGTGTGTGCCGCTTTTTCGTCGCGTCTTGCGTCCCGGGGACGAGCTCTTTTAGGGATCCACTTGACGGGGATTTCGTTTGGCTTCACCAGCCGTCCCATGCGATACCATTTGCCGGTGCTGCGTGTGATGAGGACGTCTTTCCGGCGGTAGATCTTCTCCAGTGTACCTCGACTACCTGCTCCCGCGGTGAGTGTTCCCGAGGGGCGCGCGTCGAGCGCGAGAGCCTCATGCCGGCGCAGATGCCGCTCCAGCGCATATACAGGGTGGTCCTTGAAGTCCTGCACATTCTTAGGCATGGGCTCCCGGGCCTCGAAGCCGGCTAGCTCATTGTCCTCGATCAGATCTAGGTCGCTGGCTCGTCGAGGCCGCAGAGGCTTCATGACCTTGCGCCACCACTGGCTGCCGTCGTCAAGCGCCGTGTCTATGCGGAGTTTGCGTGTCTTGGCCGTGAAGGCCTTTGCATATCGTCTCGTGACGTCTTTTGCCGTGCCGTCGGCTTCAAAGGCTACCACATAGGAGAGATTGTTCTCGCGGTCTGTGATGGGCGGCTCAAACAGCTTTAGTTTCCAAAATGAATGCGTGACAACCGGATCTACGGGCTGCCATTTCTGATGGCCCTTGTCCAGAACCTCTACCCAGTAGATCGGATGAGCCGATTCGCGGATGCGCACCGGCTCACTGGAGTACGTCTTCTGCGGTTTCGGCGCCGGACTTTTCGTAGGTTGGAAATCGTAGGCTGCCGCGTTCGGATGGCCCAGTCTTCGCCGTGCTGTAGATGGTGCACCGCGGGATGCCTCTGATAATGCATCCTCCCTCGAACTATTGACCAGGGCCTTGTATTTCGCCAGGGCGTCTTGAGTGTGCGTCTTGGCACTTGACGTCGTGGTGGTAGATGCAGTAGGCTTTCGACCAGATCGGGTCGAGTTGGGTTTTGGCATGGGCGGCGCACTCGGTGTACACGCCAAAGGCTGTAGTGAGCATACCAGTCGCGCTCGAACCCCGACACTTCTTAACATGGCGCAATATAGTTGTGCGCCAACGTCTCGAGAGCCCTGAAGCTGTTTCGCCGCGTCACGAAACGCGGCTCGATCCAAGCATGAGTCCATATCGCTTGGCAGTTCATACTAGGGGTAATATTTTAGCCCTTTTCTGATTCAAATCAATTCTTCATATTTATTGTGAGAAGGAACGCGAAGATTGGGTGCATTTAACAGTGGTTGTCGCCAGCACGCAATACTCACATGTTCCAACTGCTCCACGTCCTCCGCCCACAAGGCCCTACGGAGTCCCCTCTCCGTGACGACAAACTTTGTCTTCCACAAGTCGATGCTCTGCTTCAGCCCATTCTTCAGGCTCTCCGCCTGGCCGAACTGCGTCAGGCGCGAGCTCGGCGTCAGGTACTTGGCCGCCTTGTCACTCAGATGCGAGCGCAATGCGTCCTGAACGTGTCCATCGTTGCACCAGTGATTTCGGCGCGCGACGTGCGCCAGGAGACAAACCAGATGGGCTTGGTGAACTTGAACGCGGTTCTCCCGTTCTGCCTTTGAAAGTGGTTTGCGTCGCTCGCCGGGTCGTTTGGCGGACGAGGTGGCCGTGGTTTGCGCCGCTTTTTGCGCAGTCAGGTTGAGTTGGAGGTGACTGCTCTCTTCGCTGGACTTGGTCGATTCTGGTAGCGGCGCTGTGAAGTCGATATTCTGGAACTGTTCAGATGCACCACCACCATCCTCTTCATCGTCATAGCCTGCATCGTCGTCGTCTTCGTCGTCGTCGTCATCCGCTTCCATTGTTTGAACAGTGGGTGTCGGAAGAAGTACATCCTCGAACTCCATGTCCTCTCCACTGTCCACATCGCTTCCAGGGCCTTCCAGCTTCGGGCGTTTCTGGTCAGGCGACGACTTTATTCGGCGGTCGACGTCTCGCTCGGCATTCGGCCGCCTGCGCTTCAAAGGTCGTCCGGGCGAGCTCTCCTCAGTGGCCAACACGTGTGCCTCGGCCAGCATCTGCGCGTAGACATTCGGCTGCGAGGGCCCCTTGGCGGCAGACGCTATGCGCCTCGAGCTTCTCGTGGAAACATTGCGCTTCCGACCTACCATGATCGCACAGAGTGTCTGTCGTTTGTTGGTTTTCAGTCCGGGGTCGATCGAAGTTGATGGACCAAGGCCCAAGGGTGAGGGTTCATTGCGTCATAAAGTTTCAACTTTCTGGAGTTGCGTGCGCTAATGATCACGTGGTCCACTTTGAGCAATAACGCAGAAGCCAAAAAACGATTTGCCAGTTAAAAATCTCTACGTACTGTGCGTAACCAGAGACTCTGTGGCCTGCCAGATTATGTACATAACATATGTACGTCATATGCTCGAGTTTCTGGAATACTAGCCGCAACGGGCGCGGGCCGAGTGGTTCGCTCATGATGACCCGATTCGTTGCCCAGGGTGCGCCGCTTTATCCCTTTTTCCCGAGCAACATAAAATACGGGGATCCTTCCCTCTGTGTTGATTACCTACATTACAGACTTGATCTGCGCTTAATCATCTCGCCCACTCTCTACGGAGTAAACATCTGCCATTCATTTCCAAACGACATCTGAACAAGGCCTGAAACTACGCAAATGCAGTGTGCGGACATCTCGCGTTCTTGGTCGAAACTCCAAAAAGCAAACTCTTGTACCAAATCTTGCTTCACTTCGTCAGCCATCCGAGGTAGTCAGCAACAATGAGTGTCACCATGCTGCTAGCTGTTAGTCCTATTCTCTTTTATCTTTCCCTGACGTGTCTCCATCTGGATATCATACTTACGCGTGAGGGGCGATGCGGACGTAATAGGTACCGAAACCGCGATAGAATCTCAAGAGTCCTTCTTGCTTGGCCACTTTGGTGAAGCAGTCTACCATGCCTCTGTAGGCGACCTTTCCGTCCGGACCCTTGGATTGCTTCTGAAGTCGCGTCTTCACAAAGTCAAAGGGCAAGCTAAAGAAGCTGGCAAAGAACCCGGCAATGGCGCTCGCGCTGAGGGTCTGAGCCCGGGGAGATAGATCCGTCTTCTTCTTCAGCTGCTCCTTGGCCTCGCTGAAGAAGGCAAGTTGCCCAAAGTTCAGTCCCATGGCACGCACCACCGTGGGCGCTGCACCAGCCCACAGTGCCACAATCCCTTCGCTCTTCGCAATGGACGTCAAGGCATCCACGACGGACCTGTAATTCTTTCGCTCGGCTAGGGGCTTCAGACCATCACTCTGCATCCGGATGAGGGCCAGGTCGGCTGGATTTCCAATCATGGCGGCTAATCCTCCCGCGGTCAAGCCTGCAGCAGCTCTGTCCGTAAATCCGACCTGGCGGCCTTGATCGGTGGCTCGTGCTTTGAGTGAAGTCATGAGGGTGTCGAAGAAGCCTATACGGGCGGTGGTGTATACGGCCTGTCGCAAAAGACCCGCAGACAAGCCAGTATACAGATCCATCACCTTGCCACTGGCAATAATTTGTCGGGTGACGGAAAGCGGAGAGGGTTTCGGGCCTCCGGAACTACCTTCGCCAGCGAGTTGGATTCTGACCTTCACCATGTCGACCGGCTGGACGACGCTGGTAGCTACCATACCACTGAGGCCACCATTGATGAAGGGCAAGGCAGCTCTCATGTATGGAGTATGGAGGAGGTCATGGACGGTGTGAGTAAGTCCGCCTAGTCTGGCAGGACTAGTCGGTTCTGAGCTCCTGGTGCCAGCAGATTCTGCGGCCTGTTCAATAAAGCCTCCACCCATAATGAGGAATCTTGATTCTATAGTCGATTTACGAGGAGACTGCCTACTGCCCGAGGGGTCGTATTGGAGCTGGAGAGCGAGGGAGGATAGAAGGAACGAGATGAAGATTCACCTGAGATCAATAAGGATTAGCGACATGGCCTCGAAAACGACTGGCATCGTACGAAGATCCAGAAACTGCAGAGACACCAAGCGTAATATTGATTCCAAAGCAAGCAACTTCTTCGCTACCTCCTATACCCGGCTTTTCGAGGGTGGATCCGGCGCAGGCTTTCCGATATTCCCGGCATTTCCGGTAGTCCGGCCCCAGCATTCCCGGCGTAGGGCCGGCTCGGTACTCATAGGTACCTACATGTTATGTACATACATGAGCAAGTACTGACGACACTTACTAAAGGCAGAGAAACGCGGAGTAGCTAATCTCAGGAAGCTATTCCGACGTAGTTTTGGCAACGAAAGATTGATGCGAGTCGAGAATGCAAGTTCAGCAAGCTCGGCAAAATCCCGAACCGAGGATGTTGGCAGATTGGGGGCACGCGCGCCGCCACAAATTGGCGAAAACCGCGGGGTCGTCGTCGCAACGCAGGACCTTGTGATGGAGGACCAAAGTGAGGATAGTTTACGCTTGACGGCTATTGGCAGCCAACTTGAGGTGGTGCGATGAACGTAGCAGTTTGATGCTGATGGGTGAGAGCGGCTTTAGTACACGTCACCACGACGTACGCACATGAGCAACGAACTGTCGAGTAGTGGCTGGTTCTTCGAAATCGTTCCGGCCGGGTTCAAATAGCTTAAATTATGGTGTTGTGCGTCGAAGTTTCTCTAATTCTTGAGAATACCATCAGCCGGCTTAAGGCAGGTTGGATCAAGATAGCCTTTGTGTTGTACGTGGAGCAGCGTCGGCAAATTAGTTGGCGGGCTCGGGAGAGAGATGAATAAAGTGAATTGAAGAGGGAATGGAGACATTAGAAGCTTAATAAATGTTGGGGATGTCTACTTAGGTCGGCAAAGAAGAGCAGGTATGGCCGGAGAATACGGCGAGTATAATACTACATCCTTTAACACCCGCAATGAAACTCCCTGATAACTTGGACGAAAGCCAAGTAAGAGGTCCTCGAGTGACGAGACTGTTGGCATGGGCTGCATTGTGTCCAAGCCGCTGACAGCCGGAGAAGGTTGAGCTGACAGAGCGGGCGCTTGACGATGGGCCTCCACTCAGATAGCCTCTTCTGTAACTTGTCGGGCACTTTGTAAGGGTCCGCCAGTGCGAAGTAATAATAATCAGCACGGCTTCGTGTAGTATATGCACGATGGTGAACTGGTGACGATTTGCCATGGACTATGGCAACGGCGGATGGATGGGTTGGGTGCCCAACAAGGTGGGCGGCATCATAGCGTTTTGTTCCCTGGTTGGGGTTGCCATCCTGTTGCGGCGCACACTCCGGGCTGCCGTGGGCGGCGTTATTATCTCAATTTTGTATCCATAATGTTTTTGTCTGTTTCTTTAGGTTAGCTATTCCATTCTTTCTACCTATGTAGTTTTTTCTCTCTATTTCCTGGGCGGCAGTTTTGGCCGCAACTGGGCCGTTGATCCACTTCCATGTGCTTTTGCCTACGAGAGGTAGGTAGCAGGTAGGTTGTAGTCTCCAAAGCCACCGGCTGACAAGACATTCACAACTTACAAGTGGACTGTCTCCCGTGCTGGTTGGTAGGTATGTAGAGCCTTTACGTCGAGGGGATTAAATGTTGACCCGCCCATCAAGACGGGCGCTCTTTTCAGGTATATAGGTAGCAGAGGCGTCCACATAGATGATAGGACAATATATTGATGAGTTGGCCATTGGACTCTCGGAGACACCCTCTCGCTCGCTACCACCACCACCCTCACTAACAAAGGTCCTGCTTGAAGGCCAAAGGGAAATGTTTACGTCGCCAATCCATCTTTTCGCCAATTTTTCTGGCGGAGAAGGGCCTTCCTGAAGCGTCCCTGCCCGAATGCGTGGCGTTTCCAGGCATTTCGCTCTGATAAGAGTCGAGAAGGCCTTTCGTGAGAGGACTGGGCAAGAAATGGGGATACATAGGTACCAAGAGGTCCAGTTAAGCCGAGTGCCACAGGCCGGGCAGCTTCGGTTTGTACGTGACGTCACATCAGTTACGTACATAGCGGCACTTGCAAATTCGCAGCTGCTGGTGATACTCGTACTCGTTCGCTCACCTCGTGAAGAAGGAAACGAGTCGTCGATATGAAATGGTGCCAGCAGTACGCGGCGCACTTGAGAAACCATATTTATTTGTCCAATTAAATAGATCGAGGTGCGACAAGAATAAACAATGTCACTGCAATCCGACGAAGTCTTGTGTTGCGACTCAATTCGGGCGGTGGCCACAATTCGCTACACCGCCAAGCAACTTCTGGAGTGGTGCGGTCGAATTCGCACTGTAAGTGTGGCCGCGATAAGCCACCGAAGTCCCCGATAAGACGCCGTGTCTCACAGTGCCAACTGATGCATTCGCACCTGAAGCTTTCTTTCCAAAAGTTTTGTCTGTCCGCCATCGTCCGCGCGCAAACAAAATTCGTAGCCCCAACATCACAACAGAATGCCTAAACGAAAGCGCGGCGCGGAGTCAAGCTTGACGGACGTCTTGGTAAAATTTGAAGATGAGGTCTTCCGAGCTCTAAAGGCGTCCAAGGGCTTTGAGAGGCAACGGCTTAGCAAAAGGATACGTGATCAAGCCACAACTCCGGACAAGGCGCAGCGTCTGGAGAGAGAGATCTCCGTTTTGAAGGTACCATAACCCCTAGCACCATAGTCGTGATAACGCATACGCATGACATACGATCCCTGACACCGATACGGCCCTAGTCTCTGGATTTACATCAAACGGCCCGCGCACATTTACACCTGTCTCTGCTCAAAGTCAAAACAATTGCCGCCTCGCCCGACCTTCCCGAAGAACTTCGACGAGGAGTCTCGAAACCTAATCTACCTCCAGAGGAACAAGCCGCGCTACATAATGTCACGAGTAACCTGTACAACAAGGATCCGGTGAGGCAGGCCACTGACCGAGCAGTCAAAGCTGTCTGCAGCCTACTAGACGTTGCGATTCCCGAAAATTCCAAGCGATCCCGCAAGGACAAACGCCAAGTCGAGGAGGAGCAGTCCTCAAACGGTACCAAGTCTTCTGTGCCTACTTCGACGCCAAAGGAGAATGCTTCGGCGGCTGAGACTGGCGGCCAATTTGACGATGAGGAGTCGGAATTCGAAGGGTTTAGCAGTCACGACGAGGATGAGATGACGAACGCCCGAACCGAGCAAGACGAACAAGAAGGGTCCGATAGCGCGTCTGAGGATGAAGAAGAGAACGTCGAAAAGCTTGACGACTTACTGGGAAGCGCGTCTGAGGAAGAAGAGGATTGGAATGACGAAAAGTATGCTCAATTTCGTGGGAAAGAAACAGTCAACTTGGATGATATATCTGTCTCTGGATCAGATGGTGAAGAGTCAGAGGCAGAGGCCGTTTCTGGCTCTGATGATGAGGAGTCAGAAGCAGAGCCTGCGTCCCAGAGAAGGTCTTCGTCGTCAACACCACCGATTGAGGCCACAACAAAGACATTAAAGAAGTCCTCGTCAGCGAGTAAGCCTGGGCTGATTAGCGGCTCAACATTTCTCCCCTCGCTCATGGGCGGCTACATATCTGGCTCTGAATCCGCATCAGACATAGAGGAGGCAAAGCCAAAGAAGCGCCGCGGACAGCGCGCACGACAGGCGATTTGGGAACAAAAGTACGGAACCGGCGCCAAGCACCTGCTGAAGCCATCCCGTAAAGGCGGCAGGGACTCGGGCTGGGACATGCGACGAGGTGCTGTTGATGGCGACGAGCGAGGGAAAAACTCTACGCCATGGAAGAAGGGCATTCAACGGCCAGGCGCTGGGCATATGGAACCCGCGCCGGCCCCCAAACCTAGGAAGAGAGACGACGAAGGGGCACTGCATCCAAGTTGGGAAGCGAGAAAGAAGGCCAGACAGACGCAAAAAGCAGTCGCGTTTACAGGCCAAAAAGTGGTTTTTGATTAGGACAGCCATGAATGAAAAAATTGTGATATCCCTTCCCGGTATAGCAGTCTAATCCGCCACCCCGAACTCGCATGGTCGCAGCAGCCCTGGAAGCTGTCGATGCTACCAAGAAGGTCGGGCAGGAAGGACCTCCCGAATGTCACACCTGATGCCGCTTCCACCCGTGTTTTGATGAAAAGAAACATCCTCTGCCATTCTACACCATCGTTCAAGTTATTTTGTCCAGCCTATACTCTGTCAGCCCATTCATCACCTATATTTTTCTTTCGTCTGATCCGTTATACTATTCATTCTCCGTACATTGGTTGCGACTGTCCATCGCATCCGAATCCTATATAGACAAACGCCTTTACTTTACAATCCGTCACTCCATCAATTTCTCATGCCACGAGACGCAGTCGAGGACATGGAACCCCGACTCTCCAGATTCGAATCAGTTAGAGCAACGCCGGCCAGCACCTCAAGCATCAGCCACGAACGCCGTGAAATGACAGATACAGGAGGCCGATGTTCGCAGCAAGCTCAATCTTCTTCCACGAGCCACAATACATTTAAAACCGAGGCTCTGCGGCAAGCAGAAAGCAGGGCCAAGGCTCACTTAAGAAAACGACGCCTTCATGATGCGTCTGTCACGCTCGCGGGCGAATCAGAGCCTCTGAAGGGTAAAGGCAGGTACCTGTACTTTCTGAGCGACGGGGATGTCAAGGACATTGTCGGCATTGTCATGGATGCTGTTCACCAAAGCTTGATAATGCCGGCACGTCACCAAGTCGCCCGAGGCTCTGAGGCGAGTGCCAACTTTGGCGACTCAACGACTCCAGCTCAGGGGTCTGCCTACGAAAAAACTACTTCAGGGTTTGCTTACGGAAAGCACTCGATCACGCCTCGTCTTTCTGCCGTGGCGGATCCTGCCACCACAATCAGCGTGCCCAAGACGGTCTTTTCGTCTACTGACTGGGACGATCGCCGAGCCTCTCTTGCAGACTCCGTGCTCAGCTCGTCAACGAAAACCACTATTGTGTCGCGAGGGAGTGTGTCTGAAATAGTCTGGACCGAGCATCGGTCCTCTGACGCGACACGCTTTCGGCATTCGCTGTCCTCGGCGGGTCATTCCCATGACGCAGTTTGTCAACACTGCCTTCGATGCCACTCACAGTCGCAATGTGGTAACATGATGGAGGTCGAGAGAGCAGCGTCGGTATGCCGCTTTGCGTCTCTCTTCCCACCGTCTACGAATCTAGCCACGAGCAAGCGAGCGTCCCGTTCCACAGATGAGGAATCCAACATCACGTCTTTTCCAGAGTTGCGGCCACGAAACTGCACCAATGACTGGCTCAAACCGCCGATCGAGATAGATCAACTGCTACGAAACAAGTCATCTGATCTGTACCGCCGGGGGGTCGATGCCCATAGTGGTTTAATGCCGAAGTCTCCTCAGAGCAGCACCTGGCCATCTCCGGTGCCCTTTGCTCTACCCTGTGACGAAAGCGTGTTTAACAGCAAAGACTCGTTCTTTAGCGCTCGACGCTATCTTCAGGATCGCCGAGTCACCGAAACATCGGCGGGGGATGGCCAAAAGCAGTCGTTCAAGTCGACGAGTTCGGCGTCCTATCGTCGTGCTACACCAGTGCCTGCAGCAAATCAATCGCCGTGGCAAAGTGACGGTGAATTGATTTCCCAAATTGTCAATACGCTCCGCCAGCATAGTCAAGATAGTGTTCGCGGAGAAGGTCTCAATTCAGGGGGACGCGGCGACTGGCCGCAAGAGACCGAGACACTACAGCCTCCTGAAGCAACGCCTGTCGCGGGTCATCGATCGAGAGACAGCATTGTCAAAGAGCGCACACTGAAGCCGCCTGCGCCTGACAAGGCAGGCATCTACGAAGCATTGACTGGGAGTCGCATGGTGGTGCCAAAACGAGGATGCACGAACTGCTCAGAGGACAACAGGCCGCATGTTTGTAAGGACGACGTAGAAAGCCGCACGCCACTGGGATGAGAACACGGATGCGTAACCTACGGTGTGAGAGGGCAGCTCACCTTCAAGATAGTCAGTCAAGCCTTTGCTCAATTGTTAACTCCTGGGACTCAGATAGTTCTTTTCTCACATCCGTTTGATCTGCGAGCCAACCTGAAGAGCAGAAAGCGTGACGAGAACATGGCACAAATTGAATACACAAGAAATAGACGTCCGTTCTGTACAAACTCTGAGTACAAGTGTCTAGTTGTCTAAATCTAGTGCAGATTCTACCAAAAGAGAAGTTTAATGCTCCTCATCACCTAACCACCCCCTCGAATTCACACCGCCAAATACCTTGCCTTAAATTGCCTTGGACGCCCGTGCCTTATTCTCCCTATGCCTCCTCTCCTTAGCAGCCGTCTTCCTTCTATTCATCCACGCCTGATTCAAATCTCGTCGATTTTGCCAAAACCACGACTGGAAATCGCCAGCTTCACCTCGCGGAGCGTCTCCTTTTCCTGCTCCTCCCTCATCCTCTTCCTCATCCTCTTCATTGTAGTCTTCCTCGTAGTCTTCCTCTTGATCGTGATCTGGAGCCCAGAAGGCCCTCCTGCGGGCTGGATTCGCGGTATCAGGCGTGGGAGCCGCGCTACGGAGATTTCGATACTCGAGATCTTGGCGCGTGTAGGGCGTTGTGGGGGCGGGGACGGCAGCTGTGTGAGGTTCGGGAGAGTCGGGGGTTTCTTCGGGGTCGTGGGCGAAGAAGCTGAAGGGGGTGGGTGCTTTGGCGGGGACGGCAGCTGTGGTTGTGGTTGTGGTGATTTCGCGCTTGTAGAGTGCTTCCAGAGGGTGGGGAGTCTTGGTGGCGGGGATGTCGAGAGTGAGGTTCGTTTGGTGTTCTTGGTCTTGGTCTTGTTCTTGTTGTGGTTGGTCTTCTGGAGTGTCGTCATCGTCGTCATCGTCGTCGGAGGTGGAGGAGGCGGAAGAAGATGCAGAGGAGGAGGGGGAGGATGACGACGAGGATGAAGTAGGACGGGTGGACGTGGGGACGGGGTCTTTTCTCAAGGGCCGCGTCTCCTTTTGGGGTGAGGCAATGGCCGATTTCTTCGGTGTGTCGGCAACAGACATCTTGGTGTCTTTGTCTTCATCTTCATCTTCATCCGAAGACGTCCCACTGCTGCTCGTGTCATCCTCATCATCAGAGTCAGATTCAACAATCTCCTCCTTCTGCTTCTTTCCCTTCTTATCCTTCTTTTTTCTTGACTCCCCCCTCACATCTCCCCCCCTATCCTTGCACTGCACTGCCTCAACCAGCGTCCCATCCTCATCAACCCAGCCCTTTCCCTGCACAAACTCCGCAGGCTCCTTGCCCTGCCGTTCCGGCACAACGTGCTTCAGAAAGCTGGGAAAGGTGGTAGTCCGCTCAAACTCGTGCACCGTAATTTGCCGCGCGAGGCTCTTATTCTTCGTCTTCTTCTTCTTGTGGGCTTCGCTGGCGGGAAGATTGGCCGCTACATTAGGGGGAAGGCGCGTCTTGAGCAAACACTCGTCCTGGTCGGTATACTTGGACTTGAGACGCTTCGTCTTGTGCTTCTCCTTCTCCTTTTCCTTGTCCTTATCGGCGTGTTTGTCCTTGCTGCGCTTACTCCGCACCTTGGAGTCAGTAGACTCGGTCCATCCGCGCTTTACCTTGCGATCTTTCAGGAGCACGCCCTCCACGACATTCAAGTCGCGGCGGCGCTTCGAGGCTCCATCTCGTGCTTCTTCTGCTTTTCTCTTCTTGCGTTCCTTTCTGGCGTCCGCTGCTGCTGCTGCGTCTGCGTCTTCGGGTTCGTGGACGGGCATTGGCCGGGCCTTTTCGATGCGCATCTTGACGCCCTTGAAGGTCGTCCCGTTGAGTCTCTTTCTGAGCTTCTCGGCGTCCGCTTCGGGCAAGTCCACGTAGCCGTAGCGCTTTTCGGGGAAAGTCTCAAGCGTGTGCAGGGAGATGTTGCGGGCCTGGGGGAGCACAGAGGCGGGGAGGACGACTTTGAGGAGGTCTTGGTCCAAGGGCGTGATGTGTAGGCGTGTGTGTGCGTTGCAGCTGTCCGATATATCGGGGGCGGTCGACCGTGATGGATCGCTTTTTAGGGGCGATGAGGAGTTTGCAGTCATCGCCGCTGCGGAGGGGTAGAGAGGGGGATGAGGAATGAAAAGTAGAAATTTGGGCGGTTTGGGACAAAGGGCGAGAGGAGTTCTTTGTCCAAGCCGAGGGGCTCTCTCAATCTGCTGCAACTTGCAAAGGCGTGCAACTTTTTTTCTTGCAGGGGTCTGCACTTTCTACCTTTTAATAAGTGGGTCCAGTAGCCACCCCTGGAGTCCTGGGGACTCCTGGACCGCTTGTAAGCTTGTAAGTTGTCAGAGAGTTCTGCCGCGACAAAATGCTCACCGGGGAATAGTTAGGCTCCCTGGACGCTGGTGCAAAGAATGTCATGATAATGGCAAAAGCAGCATGTCCTCGACACGATGCGGTGTCTCCTCAAAAGGCAAGCCGCTTCATTCTACTCACGCATTCATAATTTACAATATACATTTCAACCATTATACAAAGCTCGCTATCGCGTTACATTCATAACCAAGACCCAGGCCAACCACCCCAGCCATGGACATGCAAGTGAGTAGTGATACAGTATTACCCTGTCTCCCCTTTCCCCCTCAGCGTTTGTTAAAGATGCAGTATCAAAATGAGGCGCATCCGCCTCAACGCCTGGCCCGTGGTGTAGTTTGGAGCAGACTACGAGGTGTTGTCCCGACTGTCTCCGCCAACTGCTTTCCACCAGACATCTGTGCTCCAGCGGATAATTCGCTCAGCAGCACCTCGGGGCGTAGCAGCAGGGCGCACATCGAGATAGAAGACCGGCTCACCGGTCGGCTCAGGCTCGCCAGAGTAGTAATCAATAACGTAGCGAACCTGCTCTCGTTCCCCGTTGACGTCTCGGGAGACATACCAGTCGTGTCGGTCAAAGGGCGGCTCAGTGCTGTGTCATGCATGTCAGCGTCTTATTTTCCTTGACTTTTGCCTCGTAATAGCAATGATTGCCTACCCAAACTTGGAGGGATAGATCCAGCCCAGCACTTGAAGCATCGTCGCCTTGGGCGTCAAATCCTTAGGTCGGCCTTGGAACCGAATGAGAGTGGGATCGGGCTGGTTTCCATCCCAGTTGCGCTCGAGCTCTTCGGGAGTATGAGCCTCGCCGCGCCGGCAGACCTGCCACCCCTTGTACAGGCCCTTGCCGAAACGCTGCTCCCACCCAACGACCTCGGCCCAGGCGCCTTCGTTCAGGAAGTTATGGACCGAAACCATGGATTCAACGGCTGTGATGTCGGTGTCTGCGTAGCCCTTCCGCAGCAGAGCATTGTACATTTGCTGCGGAGACGGGTACTCCCACGTGCCGTCGCCGGACCCCCTGGGAATCGAGGACTCTTCTCGACTTGTCGGTAGCGTCACGGTCTGATTCGGAGCTTTCTTCTGCGATAGATCGGGGAACATGTAGTTGAGTGGATTGAGCTGCGATATTATCGACTTGGGTTTGTCGCCAGCGGTGCGAGCCTCGTGAGGCACGGGACATCCTGACGGCGTCGAGCTAGAGTTTGCGTCAGACTTTGGCTTCAGCGCATCGAGCGTCTTTTCGTGCATAGGGCAACCGGCCTGTACAGAGACGTGGAGGTCAGCGATTGAACATCAGCGACGCTTGCGATATTTTATCGAGGGAGTTAAAGGCCGCATACTGGAGGCGCTCCATCTCTGGCGATGTGAGGGTGGCCAGCGGGCGTGCGCACAGCAGCGGAAGATTCGTCAGCCCAGAACCAGCCCATGGTGAGCAGAGAAGAGCCAGGAAGAGTAAATGTGCAAGAAAATGTGGTAAGACGGCAGGTTGGGGATGCCTTTTGTTGCACAGAGAGACGGCGTCAATGAAGAGCGGCGAAATTTGTCAATCGCGCAATCTTATCGCCTCCAGCGAAAGGCCCGCGCGCGCGTCTTTTTCCGAACATGAGGAGCCGGCGCAAGGCGACGCCCTGGAATGGCCTACGTCACCACTCACGTGCTCAGTACTGCAGTATTGCCTATCAAAGCTTCCGTCCGTCACAGACTCACAGGCTACAGCGCCACAGGATCGTCGACTTCGGACTTCCTGCGTCCCTGATACCTTTGCCGTCAAACATGGACACATCTCGCATGCAGCGGTGATCCCTACGAATTGTGACTTGCGACTTGCAATGCGGTCCTGTTTCGCAGGCTGCCGGACCTGGCTGCGACCCCTCCGGCAGACGACAGCTAGCTCGACCGCCTCCTTGCGCCAGGGCACATCGCGACTTCACCACACGAAGCACATTCCATGGACGTGGAGGCGCGTCGATAGGCCATCTTTCTCATCCCGACGACTCGTCCTTCAGGCGTCCGCCGGCGCAGCTACCCTGAGCGCCGGCGCCTTCATTGAGCTCTCCAACAAGGACAATGGCGCGCCCCATGAGACGGGAGAGCTGCGGATGCTCGAGGTCTCTCGCGACGAGATACGAAATACGATTGGCGAAAACGAGCACGGCCTGTACCGAATCGCGCACAAGATTGTCCTTCTTCTCGACATGTATGTGTGGGAGCCGCTCTGCACCGGCTTCCGCTTCCTGCAGCTAGTGTTCATCTTCGTGCCCGTCATCGCCACCGTCCCGGCCCTCTGGCTCGGTCCGCGCCAGCTCAACCGCGATAACGAACGAAGCGGCACACTCTGGTGGTATGGATTCCTCGTCAAGTCCATGGAGCTGGCAGGCCCGGCCTTTATCAAGCTGGGCCAGTGGGCGGCCTCGCGCTCCGACATCTTTCCCAACGAGATGTGCGAGACAATGTCCAAGCTGCACTCCAACGCGCCCGCGCACTCCATGCACGCCACGCGCAAGACCGTCGAAGCCGCCTTTGATGGCCGCCGCTTCGAAGACATCTTTGACGAATTCGATCAGAAACCCCTCGGCGTGGGCGCCATCGCCCAGGTATACAAGGCGAAGCTCAAGCCCGAGTTGGCCGAGTCCATGTCCAATGGCCTTCACGGCGGCGAGGAAAGCGCTGGCTTGACCAAAAACGTGCGGCGTCATGTTGATGTTGTGCTCAAGAGCTCGCCCAAGCGCGTCCCCTCCTCATATGTGGCCGTCAAGGTGCTCCATCCCAAGGTCGAGAGGACAGTGAGGCGAGACCTGAGGATCATGGGCTTCTTTGCCTCCGTCCTCCACTTCATCCCGACTATTGAATGGTTATCATTACCGGACGAGGTCGGCCAATTTGGCGAGATGATGAAGCTCCAGCTAGATCTACGCATCGAAGCCGCCAATCTCGAAACTTTCCGCCGCAACTTCAAAGACCGCTCCACCGCCTCCTTCCCCTATCCCTATACCGACTTCACCACGCGCAACGTGCTCATTGAGGAATTCGCCCAGGGCATCCCCCTCGCCTCCTTCATGGAAAACGGCGGCGGCGTATTCCAGCACGAAATCGCCGATGAGGGCCTCGACGCCTTTCTGCGCATGCTCCTCCTCGACAACTTTGTCCACGCCGACCTGCACCCCGGCAACATCATGGTGCGCTTCTACCAAGCCGCCCAACCAGAGCTCCGGCTCAGCAAGTCCCACGCGCATAACAGCAGCAGCAGCAGCAGCAGCAGCAGCAAGGACATTGACGTGACAGAGCAAGTCCTCGAGCGTCTACGACCCTACCGCCACCGCTCCAACAAAGCCGCCTGGGAAGCCGAGCTAGCCAGAATCGATGCCGAGGGGTATCGCCCCCAACTCATCTTCATAGACACGGGCCTGGTGACTGAGCTCAACGCCACCAACCGCGCCAACTTCCTCGCGCTTTTCCGCGCTGTGGCCGAGTTTGACGGCTACAAAGCCGGGCACCTCATGTGTGAGCGCTGTCGTCAGCCTGACGCTGTTCTCGACAAGGAAATCTTTGCTCTCAAGATGCAGCACCTTGTCCTGGGGGTCAAATCACGGACCCTCGCGCTGGGGAATGTCAAGATTGGGGATATCCTGCAACAGGTTCTCTCCATGGTGCGCACCCACCACGTGCGTCTTGAGGGGGACTTTGTCAACGTCGTGATTAGTATTCTGCTCTTGGAGGGGATCGGTCGGAGTTTGAACCCGGATGTTGATTTGCTGAGTAGTTCGCTGCCTATTCTGCGGCAGTTGGGGGCGCAGTCGGGGGCGAGTATGGCGCGCGGGGGGGACTTTTCCATGATTTTGGTCTGGATGGGGCTTGAGGCGAGGAAGTTCCTGCAGGCTAGTGTTGATGATGTAAGTTCATGTTTCCAACTTCCTGGTCTGTTCGTGATGAAGTTTCTCCTTGAGCGATTGAGTCTGCCATGGAGTAGAAATCGGCTCTCTTTCGTGATTGTACTAACTTCATGTGTCTAGGTCGAGCGATGCGTCAAATATGATTTGTTATCTCCGAATGTGTAGTTTTTGTAAACATTGCCATTATCATCACGGGCGGGCACTCTTCTTGTACACTACAGGGAAGTAGGTTCTCTTTCTTGACACATTGTGTTCTGGTGCCCTCTTGTTTTTCAACAAATCTCATTCTCTCCTTTTTACAAGCATACCCGGTGTCCTCGGGTCGTTGGAAACCAGTCTCAGCCATCTTCCTGTCATTCAGTCAGGCGTTTGTATGAAAAATGTACATAAGTACCATAAGTTAGATGTCTTGGCCTATCCGGCATAACCACCCGACTTACAGCCTTGTTCAGCACATGGTCACAAGGGGGTGTTGTTGTTGTATGCATAGCTCTATAATCACACTTGTCACGTCAAGCAGAACACACAGCACCGGCACGCAAGTTGTAGCAGCACCCATAAGCCATTATAACTGTGTTAATAACAATACTGCCTCCATCGCGATGTTCATAGCGAAGTCCCACCAATAAGCCAACAAGCCCGGCCCGCACACGCAACAAATACAGAGCAAGTCTACACTTTGGGACATTAGAAACGGTGTCCATGTCCACATGTAACCACTATGCACTGTTGTTCGTGTAATTCTCATCATGAAATAAATAACGCAAGAAGAAAGAATAAAGCCATCAACAAGTCCTAGAAACAAAAACAATTCCGGAACTCCTCATTGGAATACGTACATCATCCGTAATTAAGTTCCGCGTCTTCGTGTGTTTGCAACAACTGCTAAGGTAGCTTTACTGAATAGAGACCAGATACCTGTCTCGTTTAGGAAGGGTATGAAGAGAAGATTAAGTTGTCAACATATCATCAAGTGCTCATGTACGTTGAAACCAGTAGCATGAGTGACTCCAACCGACTATACCCCTTCTTCAGCTGATGTTGGCGCTGAGATTTATGCCAGCAGCCGCAGCCGCAGCAGCAGCAGCAGCACTGATATTAGGGTTCACCTTGACCTCTGTCGGCTTCTCCCATAGATTTCTCAACAAAACACTAATCCCATCCACATCCTCCGCGCCAGCCATGCTCAACCCACTGGCCTGTTCCCCGACCTGACTCCCCGCAACTCCCTCAAAAGTCGAGCTAGCTCCATTGGCCACCTGGATAGATTCGCCAGTCTTAGACGCAGTCTGCCGAACATCAGGCATGCTCACATTGCGTGTATGCCTGATATTTGCCTCCGTCGAAAGATGCCCACGCTTGCCATTGACGACGGTATTGGCGGGTACTCGCGACACTCTTCGGATCTTCTCCATGCCTGGAAGACGACTGAGCCGGTTCAGTGATCGCGCAACCGGGTTCTGGTACCGCCGGACGACGAGATACTCCATTCCTGTCCTCTCTAAAAGTCGGCCGATGCGAGGGTCACGGCTGTTCCCTGCGTCGTAGCCGCCAGATCCACCGACGCACACCAGAGGGCTTGATCCGACTACGCCTCCTACGCCCGCCAGTCCATGGCTGGGTTCGAGAACAGAGCTGGCTCGTTGCAGGTTCAACTTTTGCTGGGTACGTGATTTTTCCGCGGGGAGGGCCGCTGTGCTTCTGCTTGAACTTGGGACCAATGCGCTTGCATCCATGTCCATTCCACTGGGAGCCAGAGCCTCTGGTTCCGATTGCTGGAGGGTAAAGCCCTGGCTAGCAGTAGGTTTGGTATCTCCGGTTACACCCTCTAGGCTCTGGCTCGTGCCTTGGACAGGTGGCTGGTAGAAAGAACCCTGGCTGGCTAAGCCAGATGTGGGCGCGTCAACGAATCGTGAAATGAGGTCTTGTTGGTTGCTGCTACTGGCCAGTGCTGCTGCTGCGCCATCCGTCGAGCTAATGGATCTGGTAACCTGGGCGGATGCACCCTTTGCTATTTCCACAGTCATCTTTGGCGGAGCACTTTGTGGGGGTGTACGCTGTAATAGGCGGGAGGTAAGGTATTCCTTGTGCTGCGACGTAGCCTTGCTGGCCACTGACGCGGGGGAGTGTTGCTCCTGCTGCTGTTGTTGTTCGTCTGAGAGCTGCTGTTGCTGTTCATATTGTTGCTGCTGCCGTTGCTGCTCTTGCTGGCCGTATCGGAGCTGTGTTTGCGGTTCTTGGTGAGGTCGCATTTGTGGCTGCTGTTTCACTACCCCCTCCTCCTTCTGCTGCTGTAGCTGCGGCGTCTGAGAAAGGGTGCTGGGGACCACAGGCTGCGACATTTCCGTAGTTGGGCGCAACGATGGCTGCATACTGTTGTTGATGGAACTTTTTCGGGATATATATGGCGAGTTGGAGCCGCTGGCATCAACCCATTCGTCGTCAGGATCGTCGCTACCAAGATCAAATCGCACCTGTGTCTTGCTCGTCTTGGCGGTGTGGCGATGTACACCAGTGCCGCTCGGCGCCCGCTTCAGCTTGTCTGAGGATTTAGCTCTTTTGGCGACTTCCACTTGGGAGCGATTACGTTTCAGACTCGTGTGCGATAGACTCTTGGGGATATTGGCCGACGTCGATTGACCCTGCAGTTTGACTTCGCTGGTTGCTCTCCGATGCGGTGGCCGCTCAACCTCGGCGGGCGAGGCCGGTCCTGACGTCTGCCTTCGGGTCAGTTTGGGGGGCGGGCCGTGCGCGTTTGCATGTTTATGAAATGCTTTAGTCGAAGGAACGCGTGTGTTGAAGCGGCTGACGTGATGATGCTTCTGAGACTTGACGCGATGCTGATGCGACGGGCCTCCCGTGTTATTTGTACCGTCGCTCTGAGAGCCGCTGTCGCGATGATTGAGGGGGGGTCTTTTTAATTGGCCACTCGGTGGTGCGTTGTCCGTTTCCTTGTCTCGAGGCATGATGTCGTACCTCAGCCGCGATCGGTGTTTTATGACCGGAGAGACGCACGCACGTGCTGAGGCGTTGGGAGCAAGGTGGTATGTTCGTGTCGTACGATGCGAATAGAACGGACGGATGTGGTAGGTTGAGCTGGTCAAGCTTTGGCTCGGTGCGCCCGCGGGTGTAACAGCTGCTCTCCTTTCAGTCTTGGAGTCGTCTTTCGACTGGTGGAAGTTGCAAAAGGGGCAGGGGAGACGGGCGCCCTGGTCTCTCAGCTGGATGGTGTCGCAGATTGATCGCGCCGTGGAGGAAAGAGAGATTCTCAACGCAATGCCAGAACTGATGGTTTTGTTTTGGTATGTTGGCTCATAGGCGTAGAAGCTGATGCATGTAGATGCGGTATCAATACATGTAATGGGTATGCAGCGGCGACACGGGACACGTGGGGGTAGTCAAGTCGAAGTCGGCACACTTCTATAACGTAGACGATGGAATAACAGAGATTCCGGCAAAGCTCAAATTCAATGGACTTAGAAGGCTCAATCGGTCAAATTGGCGATGTACTGGCCTCGAGGCGATGGCGTTGGTGGTTG
Organism: Claviceps aff. humidiphila group G2b; assembly: GCA_018360325.1. Classification (NCBI taxonomy): domain Eukaryota; kingdom Fungi; phylum Ascomycota; class Sordariomycetes; order Hypocreales; family Clavicipitaceae; genus Claviceps; species Claviceps aff. humidiphila group G2b. The sequence continues at coordinate 19,697 of SRQG01000254.1, read as the reverse complement.
TTTAGAGAAGGTGGCCCTAGCTACAGTGTAGATACGTGCTCCGGTCCGGGCGATGGCTTCGATGACAACAAGGCAGAATGATTCCACCTTTCATCGTCTGTGGACCAATCAGCCGCGACGCGCCTCGACTTTAAGCCAGGAAGTTGTCCCAGCCTCCAGGTATGTAACTTGCAAACTCAGAAAGCTCAGAAATTAGAACCATCATCGCCCTCTGCTCAACAACAAAACACATAACGCTTTGTTTTCCATTCCACTTCTTTCTTCTCTCTCCAATCTATCGTAGGCAGCCTGGCCTTCTATCTCCCCGATCGCATACTCACAACGGTCGAAATAAGTTGACGAGCCAACCAGAATGGGAATTGCGAGGCTTCATATTGGAATGTCGAAGGTTGCGTCACAACGCGACAGCAGAGTTTCGACGTATGCAAAGCCAGCATATGATGCTCTGGAATCGCATATAAGCTGAATCGATATGTAACAGCCGATTGAATCCGATAACAAGCGACTGTCACACAGTGCCAGGCTAAGGGCAGCCTTGGACGCACACTGTCGCCCATGTCTCCATTCGGAATGATGTTCTCGATTTATTATCTTGACTCTATTAGGTGCATTCATCTGGCAGGATCGTCGCTGCCGTTATGGTCAGTTCGTGCAAATCTCCTCCTTCACAAGCGGCACAGCCTATATGGTCCATATTTTCTCCTCGTGCCCATGGCCATCAATGTCAGAAGGGCGGACTTCCCTGACGATGCGAGTGCTTCATCCTCGTCTGCGACAAGACACGTACCCCAATTGCTCTATCTAGCTCGTTACTCTGGCGAGGTACTCACACAGACGATTTTTTTCGACTTGGTGACATCGGAGGACGGGAATGTTAGTGTACGATAGGCTTGCATAGGGCGTTGAGAACTTGAGACGTCTACTTTTGTCCGAAACTCCAAGCACGAGAGTGGCGGCAAAGTTTTGCTTGTCTCACCTTCCACTTACGAAAAACATCCCAGGGAGAGGAGATATATGGAAGGCTCTAAGTGGTGTATTCCGCGTACCGTAAATCTGGACCATAGATGGCTTCACCGCAACTGCTTGGGCATGGTCTCCTAGCTCGTTGTCAAAAGTCGCTCGGTGCGAATGTAAACTCTCGGAACAAGCGCTTCCCATGTATTATGCATTTCGCAAACATACAAAATCCTCAGTGACTATCAGGTAGGTACCTACCTACATGCCTCCACGTCCGATGGTTCCTGGCCTCCACTTGAAACATCAAGTGTGAGCCGTTGGGCCTTGTTCGGATTATCCCATAGCGGGACGTTACACTGTGCAACCCCGTAATCTTTCCATCGTGATTCGTGTCTCATCAGAAATAAATGATCCTCTCATCTGTGTTTTCGTTACGTCTTTGGACACAGAATGGCAGATATTGGGATCGCGTAGATGGCGTGGAGTCGCAAGATTTTATTAATAACAATTGACACGGCGACGGCCTGCCGGGAAGGCTGTCTCCTCGTAAGCAGTCATACCTGCAGTTGCCGCTTTTTGGACAGAGATGGGCTTCGGATGAGGCAGCCTCTTGCAGCCGGGTGCTTCCCGCTGCCGGGATTAACGGCCCGGAGACCGGAGGCAGTCCCTTAGAAGTGTGCCCAATGTATCTACATACATAATGATATAGACTACATCTATGTACATACTCTGTGGCATGACCACAAGTGACAATGTCCATCGTCAAGAGGCGGCATGCCAATGATGCTACTGCAACATTGAATGGTCACGACCGGTAAGGCCTGGCACACTCCTTTACGTAAATACCACTTGGTCCAACGGGACGTCTTATTACGGAGTATAGCAGCCCTACTTTGATGATATCGTGAGCTTCATATCTCCCGTTCAAATCGCGCGGGACACGGCGTATGCAGCGGAGCCGGGGAGCCTCAGCTTGCTCCGGAGTCCGGCTCAGCTCCAGAAGTGTATCCCCTGCATCGCAAGTTCGCAACAAAGGCCTGGAGCTGGAGCTCTTGCGTCAACTTTGTTTTGGATCTGTTACGTCATCCCGCCGCTTCAAACGAAATGCATCCCAATCCTCTGAGTCTGGACCCGTGAACCATGCCGCATCTTTTGCCGGGTTGGCACACATCATCTCGGTCATGCCCCGAGTGTATGGAGGAGAGAACGCGCGGCACTGTACTCCATAGGGGAAACGACAGTCCATTTTCCATCTGGCATCGTGGACCACGACGAGAGAACGATTACGTTAGAAGAATGCGGTTCCTCGCGGGGTGTTGCCACAACGTTCGTTTAGATTTGGTAATGGAGATCATGCGATACCCCTCCCTGTGTTACAACTTACTGTAGGCACGTAAGCCGCGTTTTTCAGTTATGAGGTACATAGCGGCGATACGCTGTGTTCAAGGTACATACATAGGTATTTCCGATCATTGTGTGTAACATATTCGAAGCGACCTGTGCGCCCTACAAGTGACACCAGCTACCAACAGCCAGGCTCGCGAATCGCTAGTGGGCTGATGTCGCTTGTCGCGGTCACCCATGAGATAAAGTGCCGGAGTGGTTGGTGGGGGGAAAAGTTGTTCGCATTCGTATAATCCCAAGATCGCTTATCGTAACGAGATGCACAGTGCATGCTCAAGTTATGATAACGTTAACAAAAGATCCGGAAGGCTTGGGCAATCCCTGTTGCTCGTGAAAATGACAGCAGACCCTTTGCCTTCCACTTACTAATATGACACACCGCGCCGCACAAGACGCTGGGGCATCGCGTTCGCATAAGCAATCCATGTCGCAGCGTGCATTGACGCCGAGGCAGTCAGTCGCTTCCAACTTGTTTGAGGGAGGGTTTCATGGCGGCCGCGTTCACATTGTTAAGAAAGTACGTAATGACGAACTGTTTACAGTCCGCGCGTGGTCTGTGATATGAGGCCTGACTCCTGAGTCCTGAGTGTGTATATCAAGAAGGTCACATGACAAATCGTATCGTAGATCATACGTAGCACGACAACAGGAAAGAATTGAGCAGGGGGGAAAGATCCGTCTCCGTCAGCCGAGCAACCGAGGCAGGCAGCAGGGGACCGAAAGCCTTGGAAGTTGGATCTGCAAATCTTGGCCCTGCCAAGAAAAAGAGAACAAAGATGTGGTTCGATATACATGTGTACGGAGTAATGTACATACCTACATGATATGTACTTGAGTCTTGTGGAAGTTGTGGTACATACACATTAGGTACCTAGTCAGGTCGCGATAAGGGAAAAGCTTGACGACGTACATACCTACACGGTACAGCATCCACTATGTACCTACCTACCTATGTATGTAGGTGGAACGGTGGACGGTGAGAGCCGAAAATATCGAAAAGATGGGGAAATTAGGGAAGAAAGAAGGAAAATATCCGTGCCGTCCATTTCCATCGCGCTTCTCGTTGCGGCAATACGGAGTAGGTTATTAGGTACTCGTAGGGATGGGAATCATGGGATGGTCGGTGAACAATATCGCGATTCGTGAGACAAGAGTCAAGACTCCGGGTATGATTCATGAAGTGCTTGGCCCTGTTGGCCGCTGTGTTTCCGTTGAAACTTGAAGGCAACAACGACATCAGTATTTTACCCCACGACTTACTTGGGCTTAGTTTCTCGCCCTCTTCTTAAGTTCTTAGTCTTACAATACCCCCCACCAGCGATCCAGTCATCCGTCATCGCTCAGTTCTAACTTGTGACCACAGGTTTGTCCTCACAATCACTGAGTGGACGAGTTGGAACGCGCACATGTCACACTTTTTTTTTGTGCGACTCGACGATTTGCATCAGTGCTTTCCTATCACAAAACACCTGAGTTCTCTGTCTCGACCTTGTCAGCTGCACGCCGCACCCGTTGAGAGCTAGAGCATCAGACAGATCAGTTCAGCCATCGCGTTTTGTCTCCCTCCAAATCTGGTCGTTATCTGTTGAACCTCCCACTTTCCTGCATCATTTCGCACGCTACTCTTTGCTCGCCGGTATCTTGCAACGGCCTCCTGCCTCAGCAATTCATGGGACCACGAATCCGCCAGCTCCTGCTCACTCACTCTCTCGGTAGCCTTGCTTGATTTCCCCCCTCCCCTCCATCTTGAATAATCAAAGTTGGAAACAAGCCAAATATCCTAAACTTTGTTGTTGGAATTTGGACTTTATAGAACGCTGTAGGCCTTGCTGCATCATTGCGCCAAAGGATAAGATCACACAGCTGTCGGTTTCAATGACGCCGATAACCCACGGTTATCTCATCTTGGCCTCCGTCGTCACCTGACTTCCAGACACCAAATCGCAAACACAAACTTGTATAAAACAAAGACATCAAAGCTTCCTGGATTTGGTCACGTTTCGTCGGTAAAGGACACGACCTTCCTGACAAGTCATCACGTCCACCATCAACATACCCGCATATTACTTTCAGAGAACGTCATTGCGCTCGGTTTGGCCAAGAAATTACCATCAAACAGGAGGGAGACGGGAACGCTGTAATATTTTCCTCTCCGGAATCACACACTCGCCACTGAGATCATTTCGCAACAGCTCTCTGTCATCTCATAACTAGCACAGCATTTCGAAAACTTGCCGCCAAAATCGTGGTCAAATCTCACTCCTACTTCCGATCTAAGGGCATCCATTGCAAGTTCTGAAAGAACTGTACGAATCATTACCACTGCATCGCTTCACATACTTTCTCAAGAATCGATATGGCACATAATCACGCGGTACAACGAACAGCCCCAATCGCCATTGCCCCGGGACCCTCGAGGCGACGTCCGACTCCGCAACGGCGAGAGAATGGCAGAAAGTTTGAAATTGGTCCCAATGGTGCTCAAACTATTGCTTCAACCGAGGCTCCATCGCTTTCTGCTTCGATAGAACCATGCCAGTCGTGTCGGTTTTCAGCAAAGAAATGCATTCTCAACCATGATGAGGACATTTGTGCCGCTTGTCAGGCGAGCGGCTCTGATTGCTCCTTTATAGAGTGTACATTCGTAAGCCCCCATTCTCGAAAGCGGAAATTGAACGGAAAACCGCATTGCGAAGAGAGCTCAAGTAAGCGAAGGTAAGGCTGAAAGATTGCTGAGAATAAGCGTGCGCGTCTTGCCATCTATACAAGTGCCAGGTTCATGGCGACTTAGAAGGCATCGCAGAGCTTCCGCACCGCATTTTTCATTGACGGGGCTGACGATTCTCCCTTTTTTAGCTCACCGACTATGTGTAGTCGCAAACTCAACGATTCTAGTGGTTCCAGTACCGCTGCGAGCTCTTTTCTCGAAGATGTGGCCAATGCAGGCGGTCCGACCATGCTTAAGCGGACTCTCGGCATGCAAGATGACCGATACAGTCAACACATTGGTCTAACGACGGATTTCGAACCATCATTGATTAACTTGTCAACTTTTGACCCTCAGGATGAGAGTCTACTGTCGAGAGGCACGCTTCGAAAAGTCAGCAACGAGGACACTTTCTTGATGTTGCCAGATAGCAGCACTCCTGGACATGACCACATTGTGGAGGACCTGGACGCAGTTGAGGCGGTTGTCTCACCACATGGTCGCAAGCTGATTGATGTGTACTTTCGAATAGTACATCCTGCTTTTCCAATCATTCAGAAACATGTCTTTCTGGAAAAATACGAACGCTCTCACCGCGAGTTTTCGCCTCCGATCCTGGCAGCAGTGTATCTCCTCGCCATCAATTGGTGGGACCACTCGCCAGAGCTGGCACACTTACCACGTCCCAATGTCGGGGAACTTGAGAGACTGATCCGTGGCACCTTGGCAGACGCAATGAATCGGCCCAAACTATCTACGATTCAAGCCGGTCTGCTTTTGTCCCAGCGGCCGGAAGGTGACCAGTGGGCACCAACGGCTCAGCTTGTGGCCATTGGCCAGGAAGTCGGCCTGCATCTGGACTGTTCAAATTGGAAAATTCCACCGTGGGAGAAGGGATTGAGGAGGCGTCTTGCTTGGGCGCTATACATACAGGACAAATGGGGTGCCCTTATTCACGGCCGTCCTTCTCACATATTCGCGTCCAACTGGGGTGTTCGAGCTCTGTCCGCCAACGACTTTCCAGACGTAGAGTGGGATGAAGAAGACGCGGACGAGAGAGAAGACATTGAGAAAGGCCGTTTGTTGTTCTCGCGCTTCGTGCGGCTGTCGGAGATTCTGTCCGAAATCTTGGAGACGTTCTACACGCTCCGTTCGACGCAAGCCATTGCCGACGCCGGACTTCAGAGTACTCAACTGGTCTTGTCTCTTGCAAAGCCAGTTCAGCTCAAGCTCAAGGAGTGGTATAGCAGTCTGCCCGCAAGCATTCGTCTGGAGTCGTACTCGCTGACGAATTATATCTTCGATTCACCACCATGCACAACAGACAGGTTGTCTAGCATTGGGTACCTACACCTGGGTTACTTTGCGACAGAGATAACGTTGCACCGCAAAATCATTCGATCCCTAGCATCAGCCTCCAGCACTGTAGATTCCTACGTTCAACATATCTGTCGAAGCGCAGCAAAGGCCCGGCTGATTTCCTCAATGGATTTCGTCAACCGGCTTGGCCCTAATCACTTGCAGTCCTTTTGGTTTTTTGCATCAAAGACAAACTTTGCGCTGATTGGCACGTTTGGATCTCTTCTTTGGGCAACTTCTCCCGGGCGAGAAGAGGCCGAGTGGTATCGGCGCCGGCTGGGAGAGTATCGGTGGACGCTCTCGGTTAGCTCCAAACCAGGTGGGAGCAGAGGGCTCACACAATTCGCCATGACCATGTTGGATATATCCACAGGCTTGCTCAAAAAGCTTCCAGAGAAGCCTCTTATGAGCCGGAGTGGGAGCACGGCAGATCTTTCAGCTCCTCCGTCGTTCCCCGGATCATTTTCTGGGGGCGTCAGCCGCTTGGGTCAGTTTAGTCATACTCACAGCTCGGATGTGAGCAGCATGCAAAGCCCTCGCAGCGATGATTCAATGAGCGAAGACGACATAAAGGATGATTGTTCCACGCCCAGCTAGCATGGTATCTTGGCAGCGGCATATTTAGGCACTTGGTGAGATCTATCAACTGTGGCCCTCTGTATGTAGAATTTGCGCATGCCGCATCCTTATCTCTTCGTTAAACGACTTGTACATGGTTTGGAGAATGGATGTACATGCGGTTCAAATCTTTTCTATGTGGCTGTTCGCGGATTAAGGCTGCAATTCATGTGAGCCATTCAAAATGGTTTCAGGGGCATGCACGTTGCCTACAAACCTGCACTGCAATAGGGACGCCTGTGTTATGCAGAGTTGGGGCTGAATGATGCGCCCTAATAGGCAGATAATTGATATTTTGACGCAGGATCAACGCGCGTTTCCTGGTTCATACATGGGTGATTATTGTCACAACAAAGTGGCATGTGCACCTGCAGTGGGCATGTAAGAACAGTTGAGTCAACATAATATGTGACTTCTTGGAATAGACGCGTATGAAGAGGAACATTTGGCAGGTCACAGAACATGCATGTGGTTACTGAACAGAGACATCTGGAAGAAATATTAATATTATTGGATCCCATAAGACTATTCAATCACCAACCAAGATATATCTAGAAAAGAAGATGGCTTGCGCCCTATACACGTAACACATGCAAGTCCACCAACGGGGGTATTTCTGACAATATACAAAACAGGGGTATAAAACAAATCGGGAAACACCAAACTCGGGTAGAGTGTATGTAGTCCTCATCCTTCTTCTTGTCTATATTCCTTGATGTAGTAACTCGCATCGTATTATGCGAGCTACATGAAACTGGCTCGAGGCCAAACATCAAATGCGCCATACGTGGCGGCGCCCTTGTTGGCACTCAACTCGCTCAATACTGAGACGCAGCATGACGGGCAAGACCAGTCCGTCATCCGCAAATGCGACGGAACGAAATTAAGCTCTGGAGTAGTTGCCGCGCAACTCGTGCCACCTGTTCTCCTGCCTGCCCATCTCTGCCTCGATGTCTGCCAGTAGCGTCACACATGGCTCAACATGCTCAGCAGCATCGGGATTGCTGGTAGACTCCTGCAATTTCTTCAGCTGCTCCTCAATCACGCCAAGTGCATCTCCAGGGGTTTCCAACGGTGGAATCTGCGGAGCTGGGCCTTTGAAGCGTCTCGAGGTCTTCTCCAGTTCCAGAGGTGGCGGTTGAACGACACGTCGAACTTGCGCGGCATTACGATTCGAGAATGTGGGACAATTATCTCCGACACGGTGGTGCCAGGAGCTGCTCCTGCCTCTAGCACCACCACAGACCTTGCGAGACAGGTGTGTACTCGCCGCGGTCATCGAATATTCGGTAGAGCGATCAGTCATTGTTGTCGTTCCATCACGGTCTTTTCTGTTGAGCAAGGAACCCTCATCGTAGGCGCGCCGAGTGGGTAGATGATTTGGGAGGGGGTGAGCACGGTCACCCTCAAATAGGCCTTTATTTGATACAACTGGAACCTCGATTGCTCGATTCGCCAAAATTCGATTCCGAGAGCCGACGAGAGACCTGTCGGCACGGACCGAAGCAGGAGTTGCCAATTGCTTCGCGTCGCGGATAGCAAACACAGGTGAAGATCTGCTCCTCGAGTGCGCCTTGGATGGTGGAGGCAATGTTACAGCGGGTCTCTGCAAATTCTCGGACGAAAGATCGTTAATGGAGCTCGTGGGTGCAGCAATCCCAAAGCTGGAAACAGAACTGCCCGCTGCCTCCTCGTTACACCAAGCATACAGCGGTGTTCTCACTTCTGGCACGTGCAGTATTGTTTGTAAGTCGTTCCGCGGCAGCCATTGACTGCCAATGCTCTCTGGCCTCCGCTGCGCATGGGAAGCTCTATGACCCGCGGTGGGACGAGACAATTGTGCTTGAGAGGTAGACTTGTGTGTTACGGACTGTACAGGACCAGCGCTCTTTGCGATCGTTGGCGGCGGGGGCCGCGGTTGGCTTGAGTCCGCTGCGGCGGGTTGGAGAACTGTTGGTTCGCCTCTAGATAACTTGCTCGAGAGATGGGTGAGAGTATCACCCAGAGATTTCCCAATTTCCTGGAATCTTGACCTGGCAGGAAAATCTGATCTACGAGGGACCGGCCTCGGCCGATCCATCACCGATGGGCTACTTACACTGTCGCTCAAGTCAGGTCGGCGCTGATCGTGTGACAACCAACGCATGTCTCCAAGGTCGACACCATCTCGAACTATGGTAGTTTGCATCTCTCTGTTGCCCTCAGTCATTTCTCTTGCTTGGGCACTAGGCTTTTTCTGGAGTCCTGCAATCCCTCTCAGCTGTGTGAGAGGGTGCGCAGATTTCGAGTGCTCTTCAATCGGAGGTGCCTGTGGCCTCGATCCTGATTGGTGAACGCTCATTTTGACGAAACGACTGCGAGGAATACCCGAAGAAGCTCTCGTATTTCCAACGGCATTGCCGAAGCGAGTTTCTGTTGAATCATACGGCTGATTATCTTCATCTAAAGGCGACCGGCGTAGCATTTGAGGAACAAGAGCATCTATTGCCGCCTTCAACGATTTGCCTTGATGGGACACCGTAGTGAAATCCACAGGCGGGGGCCTCACCGGCAAATTTGGAAGTGCTTTGAGTGTGTCAGTGGTCTGGCCATGCCCTTGATGTGTCCTCGCTCCTCGTAGCTTGGATCCCACATTGGATGAACCGGAGGCTGGCAGGCGTGCTTGGACAAGTTGCCAGATATGTTTTGGTGACCGCTGGTGAATGTCGTGGATGTCAGGATATATGACCGAGGAAACATTTGAGGCTGACGAGGGATTCCGAGACAAGCTACCGCGGGACTGGAGGGTAGCATCGGCTGGACCATGTAATTCATTTATATAGACAGTGTTGGGAAAGAGATCTTGCCGTGAACAAATCAGACCTTTGTAGAAGAAGACGATGCATGCTGCGGCGTGTTAGTACATGGCGTGCCTCTCTGGAAAGCAAGGGTCTCATTACCTATTATTAGCAATGCTCCGACGGAGGGAAGAGCGCTTCTAACCGCTATACTAACAGTATTGACGCCCAGGGCCATGGGAACGCTCAGCTACTCTCAATGGTCAGCATCGCTAACATCCAAGCAATATGAAAACGATTGACTGATGCATCACTTCACGATTTGGACTTACTGGAATCCACAAGCCCAGAGCAACGGTCGTAAATGTGAGGCCCCTGGCCCGAAGGCCGATGGCACCACCCACCTTTGCATCGCGGAAGAGGCCTACCGAAGACGCTCTAGTCAAAAGAATGAAGACTACAGCGGCATCCGCGACAGCGACTGCTACTCCAATCTGCCAGACTAGACTTGTCGCCACACAGATCGGAGCGAAGTGAGGGCGGTGAACGCCCACGAAAATACCACCGAGAACAAAGCGAAGGAAAATAATGGTTTGAGTAAACCACAAACCCGAAGTGGCTCGCAGATCGCGCCTCATGGCCCAGAACAAGTATTCCTCAAGGGTGACTCGGGCGATTTGATCAAAAGCGGACGCGAAGGCGACGGTAATCTGACAAGCTGCAGTGTCATCCTGGCTGATAAAGGCGCCAACAAATCCATTCACAGCCCAGAGAGTGACAAAAAGAAGAAAGGCGGCGAGGACCAGCCTGAGTCCCCCTCGAACAAGTGATGAAGCTCCCCCCCTTAGATGGAATAACACGGTTCCTGATGCCGCACACACGACTAAGCCACTACAATCGCACGCATCAAAGTCAGTCGTTGTAAACGTTAATCCCCGGCGCTGCCGAAACGATTGTACTTTGGCAACAGTCGTCAAAGAGGAACTCACAAGGCAAAGGACGTCACGAGAGCTTGATTTCTGGCCGAGTCGTCCATGGTGGTGATTTGCCCGGCCAGCGGACGTCTTGTCTCGAGCAGGTAGGATCAGGGTCAATCAATAGAACGTTGATAGGTGAAGCGCCACAAGAAGAGAACAGCCGATTTCACGGACTTCATGGGTCGCAGGGCTGAGCACCTGGCTCTAGAAGAGTCGCTGGGAGTTCATCGTGCCACTATCATGGTTCAACAATGTGCCTTGTGTGTGTGCTGGTACACGCCACCTTTTGTGGTGAAATTCGGACGAAACGAAGAAGAGAGAAGAAACGGATAAGAGACGGGAGAGGCACCGCAACTATACGACAAGTGGAATGCATCAAGATCTAACAGCATCGCGTCTGACCGAATGCAGACAGACAAAACACGCAAGGGGAAGAAAGGATGACCTGCGCACCGTCCTCTGCGGCGCCTAACCATCTTGGCCCTTGGGGTGTGCCCAAAACATGGGGCACCTCGATGGAAGCAGAAGCACATGAAAGAGACACTATGTTGGTCGGTTGGTTGACTTGGCATGGCAGCTTGATAGATTGCCCAACGACCTGCCACTTGCGTGTGCGCGCCTTGGTGCGATTCGCAGAACCTGCCCCATCTCGACTTGATGGCTTTGGACGGAGGAGAAGGGGATAAAACGCATTGTTGAGAACTTGAGGCGCCAAACAAAGGCTCCGCAATAGCGCCCGTCGACTTCTCGAGATGCCGATTCAATGATTCTGATCAATCTGCTGATGGAACCTGTGGTGGAGGCAACGCGGCTGCCAACAAGAAACACGGAGCAAGTAGATGCGCGTGCGCGAGAACTTGCGCGAGGATTTGCCCGTTGTCTGGACACAAGTGTGTTTGAGAGATGAAGCCTCAAACAACCGGATGCAGGAACCCACGGTTTTGCTCTGCAGGGAGGCTCTCAGTGGCGTCGGTCACAGACCCAGTTCGCTCCTTCCCGGCCAGTTTGCCCCCCCATTCCCGAGGCCTGTGCCTTTCCGGCTCCTTGGCTTCAAAGTTCAATGTGTGGCTTCATGGCTCGACTCCCAATGTTCATCGCCCTCCGCGAAATGCTGACTCAAGACGACGGACGGGCCGTCCATGTTTTTTTTTGACGCGGGGAAAACAAAGTCATTGCGCATTTAGACGCGGCCGCGCACGTGTCGGCAACGAGGAATTCCGAGTTAAAACTTTGAAGTCCGCAGGACTAGCCGCGCTCGTTCATCGCCGCCATCTCCTAGACTCCTGGTTCGCACCAGTCCGAGCACCAGATACATCTACCTAAGTTCTAACTTTAGTACATAGGTACCCAGTTCACTCATTTCTGGCAAATGCTGCTTCATCTTGGCAAGACAGGCCAAGTTAATTTGCTCAAGCTGCGTTGTCGTGACATCGGGGGTCGAAGTCCACGTCATGACTCGCTTTGAGGAAAGAACTTCGATGCCGATATGCCGCTAGGTATTCGGCACCGGCGCCGAAATTGTGGGTTGCAAGCATCCTTTTCGCGTAAACATGTTCCAGGCATGATATATGGAGATTCAGTTTGTAGATATCACCTCCGACAAGAACCGTTTTTAACACTTGATCTACCTAATCATATAGGTATCTGATCACATCTATCTGGCTACTCACCACTTCTCCCAAACAAAAGCCGGAATAACAATCCTCATCAGCCCCCAATGACCCATGGCACTCTGATCATGCCATCTCGCAACTTTACCCGTCTCGTTCCTTCTCATGATGTCATCTCCCTCACCAAGCATATCCGACTCAGGCACTTCGTGACTCAATCCCAGGTATTCCTGTCGAGCAGAGCTCTGCAAGTAGTCCGCCAGTGTCGGATGACGGAACGTGAGCGGCTCGGTAGGGGGTGACTTTTTGCAGAAAATGACCACGTTTGTAAAGTCCATGCCCTTGTTTGCCTTGATGCTTTCAGCATCGGGTGGCGTCTCACGGAAAATCCGGCAGGTCGGAAAGACTTGCTTGATGGTGCGGTAGATGATCTTGGGAGCCGGGAGGCTGAGATCACCGGCGTAGTTCTGTATTTTCCTATTAGTCGCAATTTGCCAGTGGGAATTTTCGGGGCTTGGGGGAAAAGCAAAAGCAAGCAGAATCACATATTCACGTACAATAGCAACGGTCCCTCTAGGTGCAAGGAGTGCGTGCAAGCTCTGGAAGAATTCGAGTGTAAAGAGGTCAACTGGCTCGGCGCCTCCGGTGAAGACGTCGTGGACAATGTAGTCATATGTAGCAGGGGCTATCTTTGCCAGCTGAGCTGTGTAACCGACGGCATCCTGCAGCACAGGCGGGTTATTCTCCTTGAGATCAAAGTATCTGGTGGCAAATTCATACACAACCGGGTCGTATTCCACGACGGTGGTGTTGACGCCATGAGCCACAAGTGCTGAGGGCGTTGTTCCAACACCAAGTCCTCTATCGAGCGAGCAAGGTCAGCCAATTTCCCTTCTCACCTATCATTTCCCCCGATCTCTTCTCTATGCATTGGGAAGGTTGGCGGCGAGGGTACCGGGAGCACAACTCACATGACCAAGGCCTTGGCATCCTGATCAGCAATCGCAGGTGTCGTCTCAGCGAGTCTCACAGCCTCCAGCATGGCGAAAACACCATAGATTGGTTCCGAAACAGGCCCTCCTCTATGATTGATCCACTCTCCTCCCAGGAGACTATGATCGCAGCGCATGACCCTGAACCCCTGTTGCATGCTCTGTAACACAGACAGATAGCCCGTTACAGACTCACGCCGTTCAATCAAAAGCCATCCATCCGTCATCAAGCTGCTCATGAGGTTCTTAGTAGCAGCAGGGGACTGTACATGCGTGTTCAACAGGAAAATGTGGAAGAAAGGAAACGCCGTGTAAACCAGGTACTTTGACGGAGCAAGACACATGTACCCAAAGCTCAGCAGTATTTCAAAGCCAAGTCTCGTAAATATCACGAATTTTCCAACCACCAGCGGCATAACAGACCCGACCTTGTCCTCAACGAACTTGAACAGTGCCCACGACGCGATTCCGGGACCCGCATCGGCCACAAACTTTGGCAGCTTGCTCAACCGCACGCTTTGCCAACAATCAGCTGCCGACGCAGCGGTCAAGACTGCGAGTGGTAACAAAGTAAAAGCTTCCGTCACAACGGGCCCGAGCTGCGGGCCGAAAGGTTTGCTGTATGCGCCCAATAAGTGCTGCAAGCCGGGAATGCATACGGCAATGATGGGAAGAGCCTTGACTGTCGGTATGGGCAGAGAGTCTCGGAGGAATGTGTTGCCAGCCCAGCCGAGGAAGCAACCTCCCATCAAGAGCTTGGAGTGCCATATCGATGCCGGGATCGAGCCGTACACAGGCGAGAGGTTCAGTTGAGAAACGTGCGAGTAGAGGCTGAGAAAGGCCAGCAGCACAAGTATCCTGGCATAGAGCCTGGATTGCTCGAGAAGACGTTTGCTGAATGTATCGCTTTTGGCTTGTCTAGCAAGGTCTTGGAGTTCTTGTTCAAATTTCTTTGGGGTCAAGCCCGGGAATGAATCATCCGAGGTGGCAGCATTGTGCGTTACCCCCTTGGCAGGGAGCGGCTTGTCCTCCATGATGCCCGACTGACGAGTTGAAGCAGCACCAAATTTCTGGGCACCTTTGTCGCTGTGTGGCAAGAGGCACAATGTTTCAATCTGCGAGGATGTTGCTATGTTCCATTGTTGAAACTTGGCTGGTCACTGGTCATACGGTCGCAGCTTGCGGGAGGCTTTTGGTCGTTTTGGCCCGCCTTCCTGATGCAGCTCTGGGCACTGGGCAGCCAATCCCACGAAAACCTTACCTACCCTATGGATTTGAGCGGGTGTAATTTTCAACATGATAAGAAGTACCTACCTAACCTATCGCTGATGACATGACTCCTGTATCAACTCCGCTTTTTAGCTACGATAATCGCTCAAATTAGTATGGTGCGGCTGTTCGCGTAAAAAGAGAACCTGAGAAGGGGTTTGGAAGTTCAGCCTCTCCGTCCCAGGCATCACGCATGTTTGGTTCACACTAGGGCGGTAATCAGTAAAGCTGGATCAATTTGCAACAAGCTACCGAGTGATTCGGCCATAGCCATCTCCTCCTCCTGAGTCCTACGATGGCGCATCTTGCTGCGGCGTTGTAACGCTGACGAGTATCGATTCAAAGAGACTCGAGGAGAGTCGCCGTTATCCGTCTTACGAAAAGAAGACCCCGGCTGAGGCAACGCGAGGTGTGCCTGCCGAAACATATGGAGGAAAGACAGATAGAAGGAATTCACTGACTACGTCGACGGTCGGTCGTCGAAAATTTTGTGGCCGGCAACTCATCCGCCGTGATGTATCATGTGGCCCAACACGCGCACGGCTCGGGCCTCCGCAGAGATTCTCCAGGCTCAAGACGAATCCTTTCAAACATCGAAAACAACGACAACACCATTGGGGCGTGAGCTTGGGCCTTGTTCTCACACAAATGGCCTGCCAACGACCCACGGCGCTCTCTCAGAGCCCCGGGCCTTTTCCAGCCCTTTAAGGTCACAGCTAACTTACCTGGTCCCCCGGCAGGCTCACTTGCGGCTCACGCCTCCGCCAAATCTTAGGTAGTTATTCTAAAATTCTCTCCCGCTCCTCTCTCCTCTCTCCACCTCTCTCTCCCGTGCTTTTCCGCACCAGTGAGGCGTAGGGGATAAATCAGTTAATGGCTTGATGCCACTACCCCGTAGTTTGTTACATCAGGTAGGTACCTCGTCTTGTTGCAGCACTTGAACTTATCTCTTGCTTTTGTTGTGAGGCGCAACGTGCGAAAGAGGCTTTCGCTGGCCGAACCTAATATAATGAATATAATTTGTTGAAAAATTCCTATAGAGCAATAGATCTGCACATTTCCCATGGGCCAAAGTGACTAACAGCCTCCATGTGTCCCGGTAAGCATTCTCTTTTCGCATGCAACGTGATCTAGTATGTAGGATCATCTCTCAGATGCAGACATCATGCCAATTGTGAATCCGTGTTGAACTCAGCAAAACTTCTCTCCTCCATTCTCTCTGAAGAAGACGGCGCACCAACTAAGGCCCCCTTTTCAGATGGCACTCTTAAACATGGTATAGCTCCCCACCCTTTCATCATCAGCCCTCTCAAACCGAAACCACGTCGTATAGAGTAGATCACCCGTCACAGGCGACACCTCACAAAACGCCCGCTCCTTGCTCACCAGCTGCCAACCCAACCCCTCCGGCACCCCAAACGCCTCCATCGCACCCGTGTGGTTATTGTCTGGAGTCATGAGCCCAGCTTTGATCCCAGCTTTGATAGCCTTGTCGAACTGCTTGGTGAGCTGCTCATTGTGCACATAGGGGGGGAAATCTTTGTACACACTGGGGATATCTTCCACGCTTAGCGTGATGGACGTCCTGGCGCGGACAAAGAGAAGCACCATGATGAAGGAGAACATCTCTGGTTCTATGTGCTGCCGGGCCGAAAAGCAGACCATGTGGTCGATGGACGTCGTGAGGTTCATGAGGGCGGAATGCATGTCAGTCTGGTCGAGGGAGTCGTAGAATCCCTTTTCGCGGCAGATATCCAGCATGCCGGAGGAGATATCGCACCCTAGCAGACGATAAATCCTCTTGGTTTCCTTGGTCCCATCAGTCCCATTGGGATGAGAGGCAGTAGAAGTACATCGCATATATTTCTGGCTCTGGGCCAGAACTTGTCCAAAAATACCTGCCTCGCAGCCAAGATCAAGAATTGTCCCCGAAAAGTCATACTGTCCCACGAGCTTGGCTAGCGATTTTTTCTTAACTTCAAATGCTCCGAAAGCGTCGTAATAGTCATAGTATCTAGCCCAGCGATCGAACGCGGACGCGATGCCCGCACGACGAACGTCTTGCTCGGACTCCGAGTGGCGAAGCAAGTAATTCGCGATGTAGACGTCGATCAAGGCCCCGAGGCCACCCGGAAAGCAATGCGTGATGGGAATACATTCGTACAATCCCGCGGGTCCGAATTCCGCCGGCTGGGGATTCAAATCAATGACGAAGACTTGTCCACCGGGTGTGACTCGAAGATCGACTTTACAGCCCGTAATATTCTTTCTGTAGCTTCTGACGGCGAATGCTTCTATGGATGCCTGCTGGATATTCTCAAAGAGCGTGGCATCGTCTTCTTTCCGCAGAAGCTCCATGTATATGCTCTGGCCAAACTTGCCTTCAAAGGTGATGAACTGTGCTTTTTGTGCCAAGGGCTTCTTCCCTCGGTAGGCCACGGGTGTGAGAGCTACGCAGCCCGGGCCTAGTTGAACGACGACACAGCTGTAGTCCTGACCTTCAAAATATTCCAGCACAACGATATCCTCACTGCTCCGCCCGGCAGCCTCAAGAGAACGTACGAATCCAATCGGATCTTCAATGCCTAACGCGGTGGCACGCTTCATGCGCGGCTCATGCAATGCCTCGTGCATGCGGCGAAGGGCAGACTCCAGCTCGTCCTGATTGCGGCATACGGGCCTCTCGTCAATTAACTGGCTGGAACACCAAAACCCGGGCTTGACATACAAGGGAAATCGCTCGACGCCAGGAACCCGTGGCGCTCCGTGAAGCCTGGCCGCGTCGTAGAAAACGTTCTTTGTCTGGGACGTTTCCGAGCTATGGATGCCGCAGGATGGTAGATCCAGAGACTCAAAATAACGGGAGGCGTCTGCCCCCGCGACGTCGTCATGGGGCGTGCCCCAGAGGAAACTGAAGTAAAAGTCGAATCCCTCAGCAACTGCGTCGTTAATCTGCTGCTTTGCCTTATGTTTGTGTATCCAGCGGAATTCGAATTCATGCTGAGAGGTGAATTCTCCCGGCTGACTCGCGGGTTTGACTTTCTCCGAAACGCAGCCCGAGCCTTTGTACGAGGACAGAAAGACGCAGATTTTCATTGCTTCTGTTTCGGTGTTGTTATGTTGGAAGTATATCTAGATCAAAGGTAATTTTGAGAAGATGATGATCCAACTTGCAAGCCCGGTCAGAAAATCGGAGCAAGGACTTGACAAATATGTCTACTGCGGCCGATGCCATTTATTTCACCCCGTCAGAACCGAAGCAGGAGTGTGTGAGGAATCGGATATCCCTGCCGACCCGACCAAAAGGTCATAACACTAAGCTGATGAGAACCAGCTTAGTGCGGGATATAAGGTACATGCAAACGACGGACAGAGCATACGGGTAGCCGTCACAGAGTGGACATATTTGTCACTGGGACGGGTCGGAGTACGACGCCATCAGGATTCAGCATTGAACCCGGCATGAGCAGCCGTCCGTTACCACCTTGCGCTACGTAAAGAGGGAAGAAGGCCATTTTTGTACAGGACTGCGAGATCGCAGTCTTCCTTGGATGGACTTTAGCTTGCATTCTATGGTGGTTCGCCAATAATCTCTTTTGTAGCTTACACATACCTTCGGCTATATTCCAAGGGGTCACGTGCAAATATGTATGTACGTCGATTGCTGTTGATGGATCTGAGGTTCGGATCTCAAAGCTCAGAGTCGTCAACTCTTGGAGGTGGTGCGGAAAATTCCGACAGTTCCAACTTCTCCGTGCCCTTGGTTGTATGGTACTCCTGAGTTCCAATAACACACGCTTGATAACGATGTACCTACCTAGCCGTGGCTGATAATGTCTCAGAAGTTGAATTTGGTTTGAGGATGATTATGATTGCGTGGCCCCTCGTCGATGAAGCATGATGCCATGATCATTGATGGCGGCTGTCGCGTTAGAACTTAGGTACCTACCTAATGTAGGTGGTATGCCCCCACAGTGTGAGTGCCACTTATGCATGTGCATTGGTCGTGCGTTATTAGTCAGCAGCTTTTACGTTCAATAAACAATAGATCCAGCTTTTAGTGCGGAATAGGTATGTACATCATATAGGTATGCAAACAACGGACAGAGCAGTTACGGCCCACGGGTAACCGTCACAACGTTCCGCGTTTTGCAGGTGTTTGCAGAGGCGGCGGAGTCCACTTGTGCTCAATGCAGTCAATACAAGGCCGTCGATGCTGTGGGCGCTGGGCATATCCCCTCATCCCATCATCTCGTTGTAAATAGAAGCACGAGGAGTGATCCGCACTCGGCTACATATGTACATATCATGGAGCGAGTATGGATTCTATGGAACTTGTGAGGAATCGGATATCCCTGCTGAGTCCCGACCCGACCAAAAGGTCAGAACACTAAGCTGATGAGAACCAGCTTAGTGCGGGATATATAGGTACATGCACACGACGGACAGAGCAGTTACGGGTAACCGTCACAGAACTCGCCTTAAGGACAAGTACCTATGACACAGGTGACGCGTAGGAAGATGGTTGATCTATTCTGTCTCTATGGAACAGTTCAACAGATCACCCCTTTTATACATAAGTATGAAAGGAGCTCAACGAGGCTCAACGACCGATCTACCTAGAGGGGGAGTTGCTCATTCTTCCTATAGCGTCGGGAAATGAAGCGGCTAGTCGGCTAACGAAGACGTTCAATAAAAGGAGGAGGATGTCATCAGGCCCATATTTATAAGTTATTGAACGTAAAAGCTGCTGACTAACGCACGACCAATGCATGTGCATAAGTGGCACCAAAAATGTGGCTTGGCTCCGGTGATCACCGACATCGCCCGGTCCACCCAAATTGGCGGTGAGAGGGAAGAGGAAGAAATTGATCCGCATTGGCGAAGATACCGCTTTGGAGCTCCGGAAGACAATGATACCGTCGCGGGACCTTTTGATCCTCTTGTTATTAGGGGAAAGGGGCGGCCTAAGGGCTCTGTTGCGGTAGATAAAAGTACCGATGTCTCCCGGACTGCTCGGCGAGATC
>SRQG01000253.1:0-43047 GCA_018360325.1 Claviceps aff. humidiphila group G2b | reverse complement strand
GGCGATTCCGCCCAGGAATCAGCAGGGGCCACTATAAATGCCCCGGCCAGTGGCCACTGGAAATTTGAACGAACAGTTGGCAGCTTTACGCGGGCACACGAGATCGACGCGATCAACGCGCCCAAACGCATCATTCAATTTTTGGACGCGGATGGTGATGCATCGCCGGAACCTCGCCGCGGCGACGCTGCAGTCGCCCAGCTATGCGAACAGTGCTCATTGGCCATTGGAGCGCAGATAAATAATTTGTATGCTAAGCCTTGCCGTCATCCAAAGTTTGGTCTGCGAAGGACAAACCTTTGTCTGCGTGGAAAACACAACTATACTGTGTATTGTTCAGTTACTCAATGTGTGCTGTTGAATCCTGTACTGTATATTCAGAATGCATGTGGCATGTAACGGTTGTTTTGGCGTCGCATCGAGGCATCGAGGCTTCCTAGCGGGGCATGACGTGTTGTTATTGTCCTGATTCCTGTCTCAGACTCTCAGCACTACTTTCGCAGAACACCCTAGACTTTAAATGAAACAAAAAAAGAATATCGAAACTCCAGCGTCTTGTACGCGCGGCCAGATGAAGTTGCCATCCTGCAACGTTGCACAATGGTAAGCTTCCCGTACTCGTTTCCCACGACGTCTTCCGTTATGTCTCTGACGGGTTCGTCGAATTGATCTTGCTGACGCCAGAGGTGTGCAGTCTCAACTAGACCCTCTCCCCAAGGAATTGCCCTTTCGCATAATATCCAAGACGGTTGGCCGAGGAGCCTATGCTTCGTGAGTCAATATTGTCCCCCGTCCCATGTCTCCTGGTCTCGAACAGTTGTCTTCCTGCCCTCGCCTCTTTGATATGATGCGCAAAAGTCTTACATACGTCGCCAACCACTGTTGCTCTTTTCTATCAAAAATGTAGCATCAAGAAGGCCATACCCCTAGACAGTAGCGAGCCGGTATTTGCCGTCAAGTTTATTCACAAAGGCTATGCCGTCAAGCATGGCCGCATATCAGCCAAACAGATAGCCATGGAAGTGTCTCTACACTCCCACGTAGGCCAACATCCCAACATCATCGAATGGTTCGCCTCGGGAGAGGACTCCATATGGCGCTGGATCGCCATGGAGTTTGCGCAAGGTGGAGATCTGTTCGACAAGATCGAAGCCGACGTCGGGGTTCGGGAAGACATTGCGCAGCTCTACTTTGTCCAGCTCATCAGCGGAGTGAGCTTCATGCACTCCAAGGGCGTGGCCCATCGAGACTTGAAACCAGAAAACATCCTGCTCTCTTCGGACGGGAACCTGAAGCTGGCCGACTTTGGCATGGCTACCATGTTTGAGTACAAGGGCCAGAGAAAGACGAGCTCTACGTTGTGTGGAAGCCCGCCGTACATTGCTCCCGAGATTCTCGCCTGCAGCGGGGCGGATCGGAAAAGTAGAAGTGCTGGCTTTCCGGCCAAGTACGCTGCCGACCTTGTCGACATATGGTCCTGCGGCGTGATTTTATTTGTCCTTCTCGTCGGAAACACGCCGTGGGATGAGCCGTCGTCGAGCAGTTGGGAGTATGGCGAGTACGTCAAGACGTCCGGTCACAGCACGGATGCCTTGTGGAAGCGAGTGCCACCAGAGGCGTTATCACTCCTGCGCGGGATGATGTCGGTAGAGCCCCAAGAGAGATTCAGTTTCCGGAAAATACGGCAGCACCCCTGGTATACGCGTCACAATCCTCTCTTCACGTCTGATGGGAAAATCACGGATCCTATCAATCTGGCTACGCAAATGCTAGAGAATCTGCGCGTCGACTTCAGCCACCTGCCGTCCGCATCGCAAAGGCTATTTCCATCCAGCGTCGAAGACATGGATATCGATACAGGGCTCAATGCCGGTAAATTCTCTTCCACACAGCCAGACGTGCCCATTGTTGATAGTGATTGGGACTGGGAACGTCCGGTGCTTCGCTCAATGGTCGCTCCGGCCTCCTCACTACCCCATCGTACCACAGGCACACGCCGTCTGCTCCCGGAAACACTGGCCGACGAACCATCCATGTCACAATTCTCGCCAACACCAGGTCCATCCATGACACTCACCCAGCACGCCCGCCGATTTCGCGATATCTGCCCCGCCGAATCACTGACCCGCTTCTTCTCCCCCGTTCCCCCAACTCATCTGACTCAACTACTTAGCGATGCTCTACACCACTTGAACGTCCCAGTGGCGCCAGTAACTCCCAATCTGCATGGAAGCCCCATCGCCACCATCAGGGTCAAGGCCGTGGACGGAAGACAACAGAGCCTGCATGGAGAGATCCAAGTGTACAAGCAGATGCTGCCCGACGAAACTGAGCTCCTCGATGTTCGCTTCATCAAGATCAAGGGAGATCCGCTGGAGTGGCGGCGGTTTTTCAAAAAGATCGTGGTTCTTTGCAAAGATGGCGTGTATGTTCCAGAGACGTAGAGGATCTCTTCTCTATCGCGCTCGTGTGCTCAAGATGTTGCTCAAGACAGCCAGGGTAGGAAGGGCCGAAGAAGATTGCCACGCCAGCACGTACAACAAATAATGACATAGCTTGATGACTTAAGAATATACTCAGCAATGAAAGTTTCTTTCTTTTTCTTTTCCACGTATAAACAGTGTCTTTGTTTTGTACCTTTCACTGTAGGCGAGAAGAAAGCTGACACAACTGTACGATCTCTTTGGAACGCATCATTCTACTGGTAGTGTGCCCTCGTTGGCTTGATCAACCCATTCAAATGCTGCAAGCTCGTCAGCGACGGATGTCATCAACAGCCAGTCTAAAGTCCACCTACTTTGTCGGCACATGGGGCATTGCCCACGAGCAGCTTCCTGTTTGATCCATTCCATGATGCAATGCTACAGACGCACAACGGTTAGCAAAAGATCCGCAGCTCCGTGCCCACGCATATGCGGCGATATGATGAGTGAGCTCACCATATGGAAGTTGTGGCCACATTTTCCCGACACTAAAGAAGAGGGGTTTCGGGTTAGAAAGCGTGATAGAAGTGGTCAGGACGACCAAGTCCAAGAGAGACGGGGGTGATCAAATCTTGACTGACATAGACTACAGTCGTCGCCGGGATACTTGCACGTCGGACATGTCCCGTCGAAATGGACCTGGCAGATGCCACAAACGTCGTCTTCTGGAATGTCCCAGCGCCAGGTGGCCACGGTATTCCACTCTTTTATGGTTACTTTCATACTGGTTTACATTGACTCCATGCCAAGGCGGTGCTTGTGCTGATACCGAGAAGAAAGCGGGCGGTTCGAAGACAGACTTGCTGTTGTTCTGCCTGTCATGCGTCGCGTGCGGCGTAAGGCATTTGACATGTGGGGTTGAAGGTGGGCCCCAGCTCCCTGCAAGTTACAGCCCAGCAAGCTTCCAAGAGTTCTTTTTTGAACTACAATACATTGTACCTCCTACATATGGTACAAACACCACACCTCACCGTCTCGTCTCTGAAGACTCCAGAGTAATTACTTACTTAATACGGAGCACGCTGTCGTCATAATCCTTCCGACAATCGTACCCCGCATCGGTGCGCTCGGCGCGAACACTCCCATCGTCTCGTCCTCACGCTATCCAGCTTTACGCGAGATTATTTACTGTCCAAAGACGCACTTCAACGTCTCTCAAACACCACTCTCTCTTTCTTCACTCAAGTTCTGGTAGAGCACAGTCTGGCCCAGATTCGGAGACTGCAAGGCTTCCAGCATCTCGCGATTCTCTCGCCCGTCGAGAGACTGAGAGATCTGTCATGGCCTCTGTCGCATTTTCTTGCAGCTCCCGCATCGGTCTCTCCTCCTGGAAGACCAGAGGCATTCTTTACAACATGCCGTCCACCAGAAACCTGTCAAGCTACCTCGTCACCCCCAAAGAGCTTCATGAAGCCCTGAAAAAGAACTCTCCTTCGCATATCAGCACGAGCCCACGAGTGATACCCATTTGCGCCTCGTGGTTCTTGCCCAATGATGGAAGAACAGGCATCGAAGTCTTCAGACAGCAGCGCATCCCAAAAGCTCGCTTCTTTGACCTGGACAAGGTCATCGACAAACACAGCCCTTATCCACACATGCTGCCTGATTCCAAGGGATTCGCAGCTGCGTTGAGTGAACTGGGAATTCGCAAGGAGGATACAGTAGTCGTTTATGACACCAAAGAGCTCGGTATTTTCAGCGCTCCTCGTGTTGGCTGGACCTTCAAGATTTTTGGACACGCCAATGTTCACATCCTGAACAACTTCAAGTTATGGGTGGAAGAAGGGTTACCTACCGAGTCGGGTGAGCTCTACGGTGTGGATTGCTATCCATATCCCATTCCAAAGCTCGACGAGGGCAAAGTAGCCAGTTTCGAAGACATCCAAGAGGCTGCCACGGATTCCAACAAGGAAGGAGCTGAAGGAGTGCAGATCCTTGACGCTCGTCCCAACGGCAGGTTCCAAGGTGTCGATCCCGAACCGCGCGAGGGTCTATCATCGGGTCACATGCCTGGCTCTACCAGTATACCGTTCAGTGCCCTTCTGGATCAACAGACCAAGGCTTATCCATCAGCGGAAAAGCTGCGCAGCATATTTGAACAAAAGGGCGTGGATCCCAACAAACCCATCATCTCCACGTGCGGCACTGGAGTTACTGCCTGTGTTATTGATGCCGCTTTGGAAGTTGCTGGGTACGGATCTCCCGAGTCGCGCAAAGTCTATGACGGAAGCTGGACGTAAGTACACACATCGTGTTATGGTCTTATCCTTGGGATGCTTTCTTTACTAACCAGACTTGTGTGAATCTAGTGAATGGGCCCAGCGAGTCAAACCATCAGACCACTTGATCGTGAAAACGGACAAGTGATACCAGACACGTGCATCTGACGGTGTAACATTTTGCATTTTCATGAGAACTGGCAATGCAGTAGAGTCTAGACGTATGTCAAACGCGCGAGACATGCACCTTGCCTGTTGAGCATCCGCCACTCACATGCCCCATCATTCTCTCTTCTCTCAAGCACTCCTACTATTCTCTTCTCCCAGCTTATCCTGTGTTTCTTTCTTCCACTTGTGCGAGGTTTTGAGCATGCCAAATTCTGAAACTTAAGGTTGGCCATTGACACATTGACACATGCAAGTTTATTGATTCGGTGCGTTTGAATGTGATATTTCGGTGCAAGCGCGCACTGCGCAAGTGAGTGAATGACCAAGTAGTGAATGACCAAGTGAGTGAGTGAGTGAGTGAGTGAGTGAGTGAGTGAGTGAGTGAGTGAGTGAGTGAGTGAGTGAGTGAGTGAGTGAGTGAGTGAGTGAGTCTGTGGGCCAGTGCGTGAGTCGCTGGCTATCACTCATTTAGAGGTATGTATGTATGTACCTAATGTACAAGTTTGGGCGGGAGACTTCAAATCATTTATCTCTTAGCCGAGTTGTATTAGCTACATTGGCAATAAATTGCATGAACATAATCGCGATGGTGTTCAGAGCATCTGGTGCTCACTCTCATCACGGTCTCACCACTCACTCACTCATTGCTCCAGACTTGTCAAAGAGGTAGGTTACCTAGAGTTAGGTACCTAGGTACGTACTTATCTGAGTGAGCGGGACAGATTGGGCCCGCTTTTTCGCATGTTGCCTCTCCAGAGTCCAGCCAGGGCATAACGAGTTATTGGCCACAAATGGCTCATTAGGGCTCGCCTAACCCAAGCACACCCAGAAATCCAAAACGCACCCAATTGGTCGGACTGTGATTCCACCCCGCCCAGGAGCGCGAAAAGTTAGCCAGCCAGTTGCATCCCGTTCTGCCGACACACAATTCCTTTAGAGAAACCATCGACACAGCGCCGCCGCCGAAATCAATCCCCTCCCGACGACAACCGCAATAAACACATCGATCATCATGGCTGACCGTGGACGTGGCGGTGGTTTTGGATCCCGAGGAGGTGACCGTGGTCGTGGTCGTGGCCGTGGCCGTGGTCGCCGCGGCGGCAAGAGCGAGGAGAAGGAGTGGCAGCCTGTTACCAAGCTTGGCCGTCTGGTCAAGGCTGGCAAGATCAACAGCATGGAGGAGATCTACCTGCACTCGTTGCCCATCAAGGAGTTCCAGATTGTCGACCAATTCCTGCCCAAGCTCAAGGATGAGGTCATGAAGGTGCGAAGCGATATATACGCCCCCAATTTTTTCTTTACAATCTATCTCCTTTTCTTGCTACGATTCGGGAAATTTATTGCGAGCTGTGAAGGCGGCATCACTTTCCCTTGACGCGATGGAGACGCTATGGAAGAGATGGGATCAAAAATATCAGAGGCAGCGACTAGGATAATCGAGGGCCCAAACGAAGGCGCAATAAGGCGCGCGTCACAGGCTTGGTCGAGAGGGGCAGCGAAGCCATGGATTTGCACTCGTACAATCGATCAGAACAGCGTGGACTGACATGGTACTCCGAAATTTAGATCAAGCCCGTCCAGAAGCAGACTCGTGCTGGTCAGCGAACCCGATTCAAGGCCGTTGTTATCATCGGTGATTCAGAGGGCCACGTCGGTCTCGGCATCAAGACCTCCAAGGAGGTTGCCACTGCCATCCGCGCTGCCATCATCATCGCTAAGCTCAGCGTCATTCCCGTCCGACGAGGCTACTGGGGCACCAACCTGGGTGCTCCTCACTCCTTGCCCTCCAAGCAGAGCGGCAAGTGTGGTTCCGTCACTGTCCGAGTATGTTATCCCCAAAATTTCCCTCTATTTTTCACCAGATTTGATCGAGCCAAGAACAGCTCCGAAGGAGAGACAGCTGTGCTTTCAATATAGTGCCATATGATCTAACACTATTTCCTGCTCCGCAGCTCATCCCCGCCCCCCGAGGTACCGGCCTCGTTGCCTCCCCCGCTGTCAAGCGATTCCTCCAGCTCGCCGGTGTCGAGGACGCATACACCTCTTCCGCCGGCTCCACCAAGACCCTCGAGAACACCCTCAAGGCCTGTTTTGTCGCCGTCAGCAACACCTACGGCTTCCTCACCCCCAACTTGTGGAAGGAGACCAAACTCATCCGAAGTCCTTTGGAGGAATTTGCGGATTCCCTGCGGGACAACAAGAAGTACTAAGGGGAATGTCGGGCTGGTGGAGGTATTTATGCGGAGGGCTGGAAAATCGCGGTGCGCGGAGTCACGATCCATTGTGTTTCATTGCATGGTTGGCCGGCTAGGGACATCTTGACTACTACGGCCGCAAGATATAATGGTCACGGTCTAAATGATGAAATCTTTTCCTTTTCATCTCCTCCACGCTGGAGTGTTTGTTGTTGTTTGCTGTCGAATACCATGTGAATGTTATTGCTAAAGCCTTTTGGCTGCGTATGGTTATCTAACCAAGCAGTTCTTCCATATCATGTATTATATGCTAAAACTGAACTAACTGAACTGTCGTTAGTCAGGCTCTTGACTGGAGTCTGGAGCTTCTTGTTTTCGAAGACTGAATTCATTTCGAGAGCTGTAAACATGATGTCACTCGAGCTAGTCCGTACTGAAAGACCTTCGATCAACCGGTCTCCTTCGTGGCTTCGTGTGGGCCGCACGTCGTTTGGGTTGTCGACGATCGGTGCAGCCTCACACCACGCGCGCGAGTGTGGCCCTCGATCATGTCTTAAGAAAGATGGACAGGGAATATTAAATATGCTTCAAACATGCCGGGTTGGAGACATTTCTTGACCAAAAAGCCGTGCCTAATCTGGCGCTACGATGATACCCACGACACCTTATTCGAACTTTTTGCAGGTTATGCAAAGCTTCATCGGGCCTGGCCACGGCTATTGAGGGATGGAAAGTACAAAGGACAAAAAAAGGTGATGGTGGACTACCTCAAGGCGCACCTACAGTTTGGCCATGGGAATCTCGTCGTTTCGGAGAACTGTTCGAGGACGAGTCTTTGAACCTGAGTATGCAGGCCGTTGTAACAGGATAAATTACAAATGACACTTGGGATCCATTATAATGGTGGCGCGTTGTGTGTTATTTTTCCATCCTACAGTTGTACGTTCAAGTCGAGCAGAGCTAGCTAGCTGTTGACTTGCCGTAGCTGTTTGCAAACATACCGGAGACTCAGGCTCTCACAAGTTTTCACAATACTGTGGGTATTATTGGGCCTGCATTCACTTACTCTCATGGTGAGTCTATTTGCTACCTTGAGAGTCTCGCTGCCCTATCTAACTGAGCTTTCATTTCCCAAGTTACTCTCATTATGAGCAATCGGCTTTGCTGGTTAGCTATCTTGCATCTTGTTCCTTTCGCTTCAACCTGTTCACTCTCAAGGCCGTTTTCATTTGCATAACCTGACCTATTGTCCAACGGGCTCTGCTCATGAAGAATCATCACTCACTTTAAGTGTCTGTCTCCATTGGAATCTATCAGTGGGCTCTGCTCATAAGCTTTGTTCTAGGACATTTCATCCTTGATCCTCGCTGATATGTAACAGTGGCGCGGGAACGCAGTATGAGGCACATTTTCCGACATTTAGAAAGCGGTGATGATCTGTTGGATTTGTGGACTATGGGGAACTAGAGGTAAGGTAGGTAGATACCTAATGTATTAAGAGGCAAACACGAAATGCGCGCCTCCGCTACGCGTCGCCGCACGATTTCTTCAGTTTTGCCTAACAATCTTAGATTGGCAACGCTGCGTTTGTCATGGCCACCACGACGAGCCCGAAGGTTCAGCGACAAGGTGCCACGGATGAACGAGCAGCCCTTGACGTCCGACTAAAGATCACCAGAAGACATCGTAGGGGGGCTGTGACCACCAGGACAAGACGCGCATCAACTGACGTCAAGAGCAAGTTCGCGAATCGCATGTCGCAGGTTCCACGAGTCTCGGACTCTCGACGTTGCATCCCCTGACGGATCTGCGATTCCTCATTGGCCGCGCCCTTCTAAGCGCCGGGAAGTGTGACGCTCGCCCAATCGGGCTTAGTTGTGTCTCATTGTTGGGCCAGTCACAGGTGCGGCTGGGCCTGTTATTGGCAGTTTTCCCTCATTGCGAATAAGCTGAGCCGAGAGCTGAGGCAGAGGCTGGCCAACGACAAGAGATAGAGCCCAACGTGCATCATGGGCATGCACCTTGTGCAATTAGACATGCGTCATGACCTCTTCCAGCAGACACTTGTCTGCGATGTGCGAACATGCGTTCATCATCAACATCCATCTTCTTACTCGAGCCCATCTCCATGATGAATAGCTTCCACTCATGCGCATGACGACTATCCCGCGCTCCTAACTCTAAGCGCAGCCATTCACACATGTTCTGCCGCCGTCAGCCTCGTACACTGGCTTGTCGCGAATTGCAAGCTTTGGTCACATCCTTGGATCAACCTGGAATCTGTAACACGAGCAGATCTTGACTCCCTGACTGCCATCTTTTCTTGCAGGTTCATCACCTGCCTCGACACAGCAATTCGTTGCCGCCGCCGGGTTGGGGTTGTTCATTGTCCTCGTCGTGTTGCGTCGCAGGTCGAACCCTTTCTACGAAAGCCATCCGGCAATAGGCAATACATCTAGCAACCCGTCATGGCGGGAAAATACGGATATCGCGAGTTGTTTCGCAAACAGTTCACTTCTCAGAAGCTCATCTTCCACATTCTATTCTGGGGACTCCATGTGGCCATCTTTGTGTACGGCTCGTGAGTAGAAAGACATTCTTCCTTCTTCTTCTCGCAACTTTTGCTTTGGAAATTTCTCGCCTGGAGGTCCAAGACAATTCGCTCGATTTTAACGGCAATTCTGATACAGGTACAAACAAGCAACGAATGAGCGGCTGGCAGGACTCAACGCCCTCAAGTACTCAGTCTGGATCTCAAGAGGCGCCGGTATGGTTCTCACCGTTGATGGAACCTTGATTCTCCTGCCAGTGTGCCGCACAACGATGCGCTGGATTCGTCCCAAGCTTCGCTTTCTGCCTCTGGACGAGAACCTCTGGTTTCATCGACAACTGGCGTACGCGCTGCTCATCTTTGTGGTAATCCACGTGGGCGCCCACTACATCAACTTTTACAGCATTGAGAAGACACAAGTTCGTCCCGTTAGTGCTGTTCAAATTCATTACAACCAGGCCGGTGGGATTACAGGACATGTGATGCTTCTCTGCATGCTGCTCATGTACACGACGGCACATTCGCGCATCCGTCAGCAGTCATTTGAAACATTCTGGTACACACACCACCTCTTCGTCCCATTTATGCTGGCTCTGTACACGCACACAGTGGGCTGCTTCGTCCGCGATTCTGTCCACGCCTTCTCCCCCTTTGACGGAGAGAAATACTGGAAACACTGCATTGGTTATCTAGGCTGGCGCTGGGAGCTATGGGCTGGCGGCCTGTACTTGGTCGAGCGGCTGTATCGTGAGATTCGTGCTCGTCGCAAAACCCAAATCACCCGAGTTGTCCGTCACCCGTATGACGTCGTCGAAATTCAGTTCAGTAAGCCGTCCTTCCACTACAAAGCTGGCCAGTGGCTATTTCTCCAGATGCCTTCGATTTCCAAGTACCAATGGCACCCTTTCACCATCACATCCTGCCCTTATGACCCCTACATATCCATCCACGTGAGACAAGTCGGCGACTTCACCTGCGCTCTCGGCGACGCAACCGGTGCCGGTGGCGCACAAGCAAAGCTCTACGAAGGCGTCGATCCTTATGGCATGTACGAAGTAGCACTCCAAAATGGCCAGCAAATGCCTGACCTCCGCATCGACGGCCCCTACGGCGCTCCCGCAGAGGACGTCTTCGAGAACGAAATCGCTGTCCTCATCGGCACCGGCATCGGCGTCACCCCCTGGGCTTCCATCCTCAAAAACATCTGGCACCTGCGCAACTCTCCCAACCCGCCCTCTCGCCTCCGCCGTGTCGAATTCATCTGGGTCTGCAAGGACACAGGCTCTTTCGAGTGGTTCCAGACCCTCCTATCCTCGCTGGAAGACCAGTCCAACGAAGCGGCTCACCTCCCGGGCGGTTCTGGCGTCGAGTTCCTCAAGATTCATACCTACCTCACCCAGAGTCTCGACATGGACACGACGCAAAACATTGTTCTCAATAGCGTAGGCGCAGACACAGACCCCCTCACTGAACTAAGATCAAGGACGCAATTCGGTCGCCCTGATTTCAACAAAATCTTGACCGTGATGCGGAATGGTATTCTCGACAGAACCTATCTCAATGGGTTGGCGGGAAACCAGCGCACGACAGTCGGTGTGTACTTCTGTGGTCCTTCAGCAGCAGGTTCGTATTCCGTTTCTCATTCTCCCCCTGTATTTATTTTTCTTGTTTTCAATCAAAGAACTAAGGAACACCTGCTCGTCGTGCTTACATTCATCCAAGACTAACATTCCACACAACCAATTTCAGGCCGCGTGATCAAGTCTGCCTGCAAGAAAGCCACTACGCGCGAAGTAAACTTCCGGTTCTGGAAGGAACATTTCTAAGAAAGGACTGCCAGTTAGGGAAAGATCATGCAAGAAACGATGATGAATAATGACAAACAATGACGACGGAAAAATCAGGAGTCCAGTAAAATTCACGGATAATAAACGGGTAGTCTCTGCTTTAATTAGACAGAAATGGCGTAGAGGCTTCTGCGACCTTTGTAGCGCCAATAGTGTATTAATTCGAAGTCTTTCAGATAGCGGCGTAGGCCAGCCAAACGTCTAGTAAATCTGTTTCTACAGGAGAAAAGGATCCATTGGAACGTTGTTTATGTCGTAATTGCAGTCAGGATCGTGAAACAGCTGCCACATTATCCCCTGGCCACAACTTGGTTCCGTTGCAGCCACTTGTACCTGAGGCCATTCACATGCACGCTTCAGCGACGCACGTCCATTGTATCTATCTACCTGTAGATTGGCGCCTCGCTTTCGAACTAATCACCCCTTCCCTCTAGGTTCACGAAATTGCCGACTCGTTTTCACAGAAGAACAGAAATATCCGAGGGCCGGGTTTCACGGAGGAACACGGAGAATGGGCACGCGCATCTTTCATGCACATAATCACTGTTTACGTGCGCCGAAGACTGATGAACTGACGACAACAAGTCCACCCATCCCCTTAACATTGTCTGGGAACCATTTATGCAAGAGCAGCCAGCCTGGCTTAAATATGGCGAAGAATTAACCGGATGCATATTGTTCTGTGACACCCACAACCATCCGTCCGTACCCCGTATGTACCTAAAACAAGCCAAAAAAAACAACAACCCCAAACCAAACCCTTGTTTGTTTTCCAAGAAAAAAGTAATGCGCTTATTCCAATGCATAGATAGTTGAGTTGAGTTACATCATAGCCGATCGTATGTATCCCTGTCAGAAGTTCAAAAAAAAAACACCCGTCCATGTTTTGGGTATGTATGTCGCCAGAATGTGAATGCCGATGCAAAAGAAAAGAAAGATGGATGCCCTTTTTGTTTCGCTTCTGCCTCGGAATCGGACCTATTCCAAACTGAGTAGGCTGATGAAAAGAAGATGGAAAACCCCCAATGAAGAAGGAAAAGTAAACCAATTCAAAAAAGCTGATGAAAAAGAACAAGAAAAAGACGAAATAAGAAAGAAATCAACAGAACATCGCTCTTGCTGCAACATACAAATACAATGAAATTACCACTCTGAACAGAAAGCATCGCCCGTATGCAGCAGAAATCTCGCGCGAAAAAAACGCCTTGATATGAAACCTTCCAAGTCAGCCATTGCACAAGACCGCCCATCAACCGCTTTCAGATGGTTGGTCCTTCGCCGCACGGGGCATACCGTGTACTCGCCGTTCGTGGGTATCTGTTCCGTTCTTTACATCTACAACAACTCGAGCTTGATGCATTCGTATTGCGTCCAAGAAATGAGGGCTCCTCACAGAAATATACATCACTTTTCTGCATCAGTGCTGGTCTCGCTCTTGAACTTCTCCATGTTCTCTTCCGTCAACGCCTCTCCTACCCCGGGCTCTTGGAAAGATGGTGCGTCACGGAAACTCGAGGGCCCACCCGCGGCGTCAATCAACTTGTTCTCTTGAAGCAAACTGGACCATTCTTTTTCCCCCTCCTGCCTGCGGACCTGCACGTTCAGCTCGGATGCAGCTGCTGATATTGACTCGAAAGGTGATGACTCTTTTTTCAGCTCGCTGGTTATGGTTGCTGTTGCTTTTTCCGCTGTAACCACTGCCGGCGCTATCATCGCTGCTGGCGCTGTTATTGCTACTGGCGCTTTTGTCACCGTTGTTGCCGTGGGCGCCGTTCTCGCTACTGGCGCATGTATCGCTGTTGCCAATGATGACACTGCTGGCGCTGATGTAGCTGATGTCACAGATGGCGCTAATGTCGCAGTCGTCGCGGTTGTCCCGCTTATCGCGGTTGTCAACGGCTTTGTCGTGGGTATCATGGGCCGGCTATTCACATCATCTCGGCCCAACTCAACAGTCAACAGACTGGCTTCAGGCTCATGTCCTACATTGGGTATGTCGGCATTCTGGCAATCTTCGCCTGTCTCGGAGCAATCTGATTTTGCGTGAAGAGGCTGTGGTGAGACATCCTTTTGGCGGCTGGAACACCAGCGCACGAGCATTCGTTCTAGGATTGTCATGGTGACTGGTTTAGCCAGATAGTCGTCCATGCCGGCCTTTTGGCACTTTTCGCGGTCTCCCTGAATCGCAGAAGCCGTCATGGCCACAATCGGCACGTCCTGAGCGACTGTTCGGTACGGGAGGTGCTGTCTTAGGATGTGAGTGCATCGGTACCCGTCAATGATGGGCATCTGAACATCCATCAGGATCATATCAGGCTTCCTGCTCTGGCCATGTAAGACGGCCAACATGTAATCCAACGCCTCTTTTCCATTCCATGCTGCGGCCACCTGAAACCCTAGCTTTTGAATGGTTTTGATGGCGATCTTTTGGTTCACTGGATTGTCTTCCACGACCAGAATGTGTAACTTGGAACGCTCAAATCTGACCATATCCTCGTCATTAGTGAACGGTCTTCGCGCAGAAATTCGTCTACGGGGCATAGACGACGACAAGACGACAGCCCCCTCAGAACCCGTAGATGTTTCTCCAACATGATCGTATTCTGAGCTGTTGCATGACAGACTCAAGTCGGATTGCAGTCGATCGGGAATAGCTCCACTCTGCACCGGTTTTGTTGATTTCTGTGGACCCTGAGGTTTGTTGAATCGAATCCAAAACGTAGCCTTGGTTCCAGTGCCGACCACCGATTCGAGCGTGATTTCGCCATGCATTAGATCGAGGAGATGCTTGCAAATAGTGAGTCCTAGGCCAGTGCCGCCAAATCGTCGTGCTGTCGATGCATCGCCCTGACTGAAGGGTTGGAATAGTTTCTTGCGCACATCTTCCTGGATGCCAATACCAGTATCCTCGACGACAAATTTGATTCTGATCGATTCGGAGGTTTCTGTCTCTGTGAACACAGAAAATCGAACGTATCCCTGGTTCGTGAACTTGATGCTGTTTGTCAACAAGTTCGTCATGATTTGACGCACGCGACCGGGGTCTCCCATCACTACCATGTCGTTCTCGATGTCTGCTCCAATCTCGGGCTCGAAAACCAAATTCTTCTGCACCAATGCAAACCGAAGCATTCTCACGACTTCTTTCACCACAAGTGAGAGAGAGAACTGCACTTCTTCGACGTCCAGGCGGCCGGATTCGACCTTCGAAAAATCTAGAATGTCGTTGATGACGGTCAGCAATGAAGTCGCCGAGCTGTGAATGTTGTCCACATAATCTCGTTGCTCTTCATCCAGATCCATGCTACTCAAAAGCTCGGCCATGCCTAGAACACCCGTGATTGGCGTGCGAATCTCATGTGACATATTAGCCAAAAACTGGCTCTTTAATCTGTTGGCCTCCTTTGCGGCCGCCTCATTTGCGATTGCCTTTTGTTTCTCTCTTGCTTGCTGCAAAAGAGCTTCTCCACGATGTTTTAGTTCCGTCACATCCATAACGACACCAATCACACCCTCTATGACGCCGCCGTTTGGCGACTTCCCAGCTTTCGACTTTTTGCCGTATATAGGAAGAAACCGGGTTCGATACCAACGGTCGTCTGAGGGTAGCGAGTTAGCTTCATATACGAGCGATACTAGCCTCTTCAAAAGTAGACGTCACTGACCTAGCCCGTGCTCCTTGACCTCTTCGGTGTACTTTCTGTCGAGTATATCTTCGATGGACTGGAGAAAATCGAGTTGCTCTCCTTGTGCAACCTGATTTGTCAAGCGATGGAACACGCTGTACATATTCTCGCCAATGTACCAGCGACTGGAATCATGACTGTCTTCGTGCGTGCTATTGTTCCAGATCAAAGCGCCTTCGAGCATGGTGACGCGACGTTGCAGATCCACCGTGAAAATG
Organism: Claviceps aff. humidiphila group G2b; assembly: GCA_018360325.1. NCBI lineage: Eukaryota > Fungi > Ascomycota > Sordariomycetes > Hypocreales > Clavicipitaceae > Claviceps > Claviceps aff. humidiphila group G2b. The sequence goes on along the minus strand of SRQG01000253.1, from coordinate 27,680 downwards.
GTGACCTGGGCATGCGCAATGACGCTGAGAAGCTGTTGCCTGGTCCGTTTGGCATTGAATTTTGTTTCAATGCTCTCGTGGACATCCGTGCACGTACCTAAGTGTATGAGCAGTTAGCATGTACCGCAACTGACAAGCCGCAGGAAAAGGAAACGATCTTCTTCTTGACCATCATCCTCATGTCATTTTTTCATCCCCTTTCATCCTCATTGAAGTAGAAGGTGTGCGAGTATGAGTGCGCAAATTCGGCGTACATACCGAACCATTTTTCAATTTCGCCAGTGTCCTTATTTCGTACCGCCAAGGCACGGCCCAGAAACCAGCGCCATTCACCTTCCTTGCTTCTGCAACGATACTCGATGACGTAAGGATCACCAGTCTTCAACGACTGATCCCAGCGAGCCCGGGCCTCTGGTCGATCATCGACATGAAAAGGCATTTCCCAATCCATTTCCAGGCACTCTTCTGGCGTCAGGCCCGTATAAGAATACCAACGAGTATTGAAAAAATCGTAGCGACCGTCTGGCGTTGCCGTCCATACAAGTTGGGGCATTGTATCGCAAATCAGCTTGAATCTCTCATCGTCTCGTTCCTTAATTTGCGTAATGGCCTCAGACATGACAGTAACATCTCGACCAGTTACGACTCCTGCTAGAACTTCTCCCGTGGTATCGTCTCGGATGACTTCTCCTAGTACATCATGGACGAGGCGCCTGCCATCGCTGGCAAGTATGCCAACACGCATACTCTGAAACGGAGTTTCGCTACAGAGAAGATATGCCATCGGATACTCGGAGAGTTCCAACTTGCGAGTAAAGTGCTCGTCCCAGAGTCCCCAGCGCTGTAGCAATTCCGAGCCATCCATGCACACGTCCATCTTAGTACCAACAGACAATAGATCCCTCGCGGCTTTGTTTGGAAACCCGACACTCCCGTCCTTCCACATGGCCAGTATTGGCATCTGCGTGTTGTCAATCAGAGCGTCTTTCATCAAAATGATCTTTTGCAAAAAGGATGGTGTGCTCGAATGCGAGGGGGTCGAGGGTGGGCCCGTGGGAGGAAAGGGGCTCGAAGACATGGTGATGATGCCTGAACCGTGAAACAGGGGCGAGTTGAAGTCGTCGCTCGAAGCAACGGAAGAGGCATTCGAGGTCGCGAGCGCTTCGTGCTCGGCAAACTCTGAAGCATTGGAGTTGCACGCGACTTTCTTCGAACTCGATGTCGGTGACGATGCGGAGGAGGTAGTGCTGGTAAAGGTCAGATTGAAGAAGGTTTGCTTGTCCTCAGCCTCCCACACGGTGATGATCATCTTGGCATAGACGTGGTCGGAGGCCTGGGACATGTATAGGCCATCGAAACTCGACTTGGCCATCTTTTTGCGGGCGACGATGACCTCCACAACAGCATCTTTAGAGGGCAAATGAGTCGGCTTCTGACAAGTATCTGTATCAGTAATTGGCGGTGGGTTCTGCCCCCTTGAAGTGGCAAGGCCAAAATTGGTATTATCTGATTCAGGCTGCTGGGTGTCAGATGCCGTCGGCCGAGTGCTTACATCTTGAAGCAGACCGTCCAAAAAAGTCTCCCACGTTATCCAGACAGGGTGGCCATTCTGGAGCATGTCAATACCAACTTGCGACAAGGATTTGCCACGCAGTTGTTCAAAGGCGGCTACAGGGGCTCCGTCGGAGGAGGTTTCGAGAGAGAGTCCCATCATTCGTCCCATGGCCTCGTTTGCTAGAACAACGGTCTTCGAGTCGTCCAAAACCAGAACAGGAACCGGTAGATAGTGCATCGCGGAAATGGCCAATTGACCAGGCGTTACGGTGGGTATCGGCGGCCGCAGAGGCCTCTGCGACTGAGGTGTTGGTCCATCAAGGGCGACAACGGTGGAGTCCCGTAAAATAGGTGTCCTCGCCGTCGTTCTGGCTGCGATGCAATTTTCCTTATCCCGAGATATCGAGGCACGGCGGATCAAAGACTCTCGAGCCGGTGATTGCGCATCAGAATGTACGGATGCGGGAGCGCTTTGCTCGCGTTGTGTATGTAATATTAACGTTCTTTCAGGAGTAGCTGGGGCTGCTGGAGTATTGGGCACGAAAGACGAGCTCTCCATCAGCGTATCGAGGTATGCCATGTCGCGCATGGTGATGGGAACATGGGAGTGGGACAGAGTTTTTGGGTCGGTTCCGGGCCGCCCTCCAACGCTCAAACGGCTCAATAAAAGATCGAAAACTTGATGAGCAAGCGTCCAGGTCGGTCGAGACAGCGGCTTTCGTATGTCGTGTCGTGTGTCTAAGCAGTCGAGGATAGACTCTGGTTCGGGTACGGGGCAAATCTTGACAGAGCAACTTGACGGAATCGAGGTGTGTATAGTCGTCGTGAGCGGCCAACACTTGGTGCGAACATAGACAAGGCCGGAGCAAACGCAGTTGACGTCTGTACACGGCAGCCACCTAGACAAAGGTAGGCGAAGCAGGCGAAGCAGGCGCCTGCGCAACCGTTTGTCAGTGCCAACGTCACCACCGACCACGGAGGCGTTTCGAGGGACTGGCTATGAACCAGGCCGGAGTCGACAGAGCGACAGAGGCGACAGCGTCGGGGACCGCTTGAGGTTGGGCAGGGCGGTTGAAGGGGAATGGAAGAGACGAGTCGACGACCGACTTGACAGGGCTGCTGCAGGGAAGGCATGTGTGCACGACGGCGCACACGACGGCGCACAAAGGCAAGTTTTCGGATGCATGCTGCTCCTGACGCGCAGACGACGGCTGTGCGGCTCTCGTGGGGGCGCAGAGGGGCGTGAGATCCGGCTGTCTGGTGTCGCCGTGTCGGTGGCAAATAGTGGAGCATGCCGGGTCCAAGTCCCTCGTGCGCGACTCTGGACGAAATGCGACATGGGAAGCGACCAAGGCTCCACTTTGCTACATCATGTACGTGTGCCAAGCTTGAGGCCTGTAAATAACAACCTGTGATAAGCAACCTGCAATAAGCACCTGTAATGAAACTGCACGCGCCAGGGCACCTCTCAGATCTACCCGTGACTGGCCTGCTCCACTTCGCTCGGCACCAACTCTTCGTCGTGCCAAAATCCTTCAGTGCCTGGACCGTTCTTCCCTTGTTCCTGGCCTTCGACATTGCTCTGCAAGGAAGGCACAGAAGCAACACATCGTGAGAAATTGTACATTAGGTACATAGGTACATAGGTACCTCTGAGAATTACGGAGCAAATAGCAACCATTGTACTCTGGCTATGATTCGGCGCCGTTTGCATTTGTGGATCCAATAGCTCAGCCGACTTCCTCCAAACGGCGTTCGTTCTGGATCGTCGACGGTTCAGACCTTCTTGCTCCTGCTACATATAATAACGTCATTCTGTCTCGGGAGCCGCCCAAAGTACTTCATCCGTCGCCCAGCATGAAGCTTGTAAGGTAAGAGGAAATCGCTCTGCTTTTCCATGTAGTTCGACCACGTAGGTCTGCGCCGGCGGTCGCGATTTTTCCGTACGAGACATGAACTGATGGCAAGTGCGACTATAGGTTTTTGATGAAATGTGCCAATGAGACGGTGACAATTGAGTTAAAAAATGGTATGCATATCGCATTGCCTCGCCTATCCGAAGCTCAGTTTCATTATGCTATAACCCAACGCCTCAGCCCGATTTGCTGATCAGTCTTTCATCGCCTCCAGGTACCATTGTCCACGGCACCATATCTTCCATTTCTCCGCAAATGAACACCGCTCTCCGTAATGTCAAAATGACCGCCAAGGGTCAAGAACCCATCCCGCTTGATACAATGAACATTCGAGGGTCGACGATTCGATACTTCATACTTCCTGACTCCCTACCCCTCGACACACTTTTAATTGACGATGCGCCAAAACCCAAGAATAAGGCTCGCAAGGAAGCGGAGCGAAGCGCTGGCGGTGTTGGCGGCGGCCGCGGTCGCGGCGGCAGAGGCGGCGGTCGAGGCCGTGGTCGAGGTCGTGGTTTTGGTCGCGGACGGGGTTAACCATGTGCCACCAGAGATTACTCTCAACTTATAAGTTAGGTAAATAACTCCACGACGTTGCAAAAAGTGGATCACCTAGTCGTCGTGTTGTCTCTCTGGACGAATAGTCTCTTCATCGTCCATATGAGTAGTCATATGACGGATCATGTCATCATTCAGGCTTCCGGTGTGTGCAACATGCCCGCCCCCTCCCTCTTCTGCCATCTTCCTCTCTTTCACAGGCAGTCGGACCAGTTTGATCTCTCCTCATTACTATTGAAATGGCCGGTCCATTGGACTGCAATCCACCAACAAGAATATGACTACCATGACATTTGATGCTTTCGACCAGCCTGTATTGCTAGGTCCTTCGCACGAGATAGTATAGCCCCTCCTGGCTAGCCCAATGATAGTATTCGTGTCTCGACAACGTATCATTAAGCGCCGTCGAGAGTTGATCAGCGTGATCGTGGCGCGCGGGTGTTGGAACACGGCTCTATCAAAGGTGGCCCCCTGATGGGCCTCTCCCTCTCAGCGCTGGTCAGTGATAAGTCGGCCGCGCCCCGAGTCCGGAAGCTGTGTTGTCGAGCCTCTGAATATCCGGGCGGAAACTGCAGTCGAGGAACCAGACAAAGCGCAAAAGCCCTGCGCACGAAGTTGAACATCTAGACACGCCAATGATCGGCCTGGATCTATAGCGAATGCGTCATACTATCCCTAGCTCTAGCTTCATTTCTTTACTTTGAATTGTCCTTCATCTTCCCACACATTGAGCACGTCCACCACTGTCGCTCCATAGCCGTCCCGCAGAAGCTGCAAAGCCATACGAAGGGGGCAGAGTTCGAACATGGCGTGGTCAGAGCTTGTTGGCTTTTCCCTTTGTCGATCTTTCCTTTAGTATCGTCTCTTTTCTTTCTGGGTGGACTCTCGCAAGTCAAGTCTATTGTCACCGCGGTCGCCCTCGAATTCGATGTCACCTCCGTATTGCTTCTCAGTTTGCCAGACTTCCGGGATTGATCCTCTGATCGCGATCTTTTAAATGGCGTTCGTTGACTTCCGCAAGCATCGCAACAAAGATGCCGTGTAGGATTGTGCAAGGTGCAAGTCCCGCACACCCAAATCGTAGGTTCCTGACCGGCCTTGGTAGTGTCGTCGGCCGCAGCTGCAGCGGTGGCTGTTGATCTTTTGGAACCAGAGGCTTTCGTACTGCTGATGATCCGTCCTGGCGTCACTGATCCGCCACTTTTGCCTTGCGGATTTCCAGCTGAAGGCCGCACGTAGGACTGGCCAAACTTCTTCTCCTTGTCTTCCTGAACAAGCTCCCACAAGGCCTGTGCAATCGCAGCCTCATTCGCCTCGTCCTCTTCCGCTTGTGTTCTGAAACCATTCCTGCTCGCCGTGTTGGCCATTTCGTTCATCTCATTTTCGTTATATCGCCCGCTGCCACAGCCTCGAAGAACAGTATTGCGACGCTCCACAGCGGTGGCAATAGTCTGCCGTATATCTTGTCCAGGCCGCGGCGCTGTTCCACCCAGTCGCTGGCCCGATCCCGCCGCCAGAAGAGACTGTCCGCGCCGTTTCTCCGCTGCCTCGCGAGCAACGCGTCGAACTTCACGATCTGGCATTCTCGCTCCGCCTAGCCGATGGCCTGAACCCAGGAATCCTTCTCCCGTGTAGCCTTTCATCATGAGACCCTGTAACTCATCACGGAGCTGGTCCCATAGCGCATGGAACCTTTGATCATGCGGGCCATGGACAATATGAGCAAGCTCATGAAGCATTGTATCAACCACATCCTCTGTGGGCAAAAATTGATTCCTATCACCGGGGTAGCGGAGGCGTAGACAAATCTTCATACCCCTGTTGACGTTTAAGCCTTTTTGCGTCTTTGTCAGTCCTCTTCGCATTCACACTCAAAGTAAACACGACATGTTTTTGCAACGACCAGGTTCGATCATAGGTTAATCAAGAACGGGAAGAAGGTAGATTATTCCAGTGGATAGAATACGATAAAATGAGACCACAGTCTAGGCCATGTCACAGCACGTAAAGCTGCTCAGAGATGAAGAGAAGACTCGAGAACATACCTAGTAAATTCGCCTCTTCAGGATAAAACTCAGCCAGCTGTCCAACCTTCCACCCTCTCGCTCGCATAATCGGCTTCACCAACGAGGCGACCTTCTTGAGCGTGACAAGCGCCTCCGCCGCCCGCGACTCCTTCGCTAGATGGACATAGGTCGCCACAAGGCTCTCGTACTCGGGCATCTTCGAGACTCTTTCCAATATTTCCAAGATACGAGGTCCATCACACAGCAAGACTTGACGTAGATTGCTCTTCGCGATCACTTGATTGAAGATAGATTTAAGTCATGACCTCAGAACTATTGCATGCTCCATCCTAGATGGCTGTCTTTAAATTCAAGAGAGAGACCTTGGTACGCACTGGACGCGTAAGACGGGTGATGCCTCGCCCGATGAAGGCCGCGGAGTGAAAAGGTCGCGCGGACCGAGCCTGGCGAAGAAACGTGGAAGGTTCTGGTCATGAGTATCTAGGGAATTGTCCGTCTGGTTGCGTTGGGTTGTGAATGGATACCCGCCAAAGCTTAGTCATGCGCCGCCGCCGCATTTACGCCATCCATGATCTAACACCTAGCATGATAGCCATCGGTCTTGGAGTAGCTAATAAACGATCTATCATCTAGTGGTTCAGGATAGCTGCCGAATCGGTGATTAATTGGGCTGTGTATACTCTGGCTTCTGTGTAAGTACCTAAGTCACTGCTCCAGTGAAGAACGACTCTGCTGTCATTAGACCATTTCGGCACTCACACGTAATCGATCGGCACATACACTACCTAAGGTTGCAAAACAAGGATGAAACAAGATCCGAACTCAAGTACACAAATGGAAGAACGTGAAGTAAAAAACTGAAGGTAAAAATAGAGCCTCTGCCCGTCAAATATCTCACATGCAGCTGTTTCCTGGAGCATCTAGTCCACATCAAGCAACCGGAACTTGCCTTCCCCTAGCGCGTTCTCGACGCGTTGCATCAATGCCAATACCTTCTCTTCTTCTAACCTCTGCCCAATTATTTGCACACCAACAGGCAGACCGTGCATTTCTGTTGCATCATACAGTTTGTACGCGCCTTGAGCAATACCGTTGAGCTTTTTGATGTCGAATCCAGCGGGGAGTTGGTCCTTGGTTTTGTCCACGTGCGTCACGGGAATGACACCAGCAGAATAATCGAGCTGTTCAATACTCCGTTAGCCAACAGATCCGAGATCACGTATGTGACATGTCATAGGATCGCGAGTAAGTTCCTCACCAAGTTGAACGTGAATGTGTAGCCACAGCTGCTGACGGCGTCGTGCATGCCACCGTGGGGGATGGCCGGAGTGGCGTTGGGCGGAGAAAGGATAAAGTCAAGCTTGGTCGCTTTCCAGTACTCCCACCATTTTCTCTTGTAGACCTCTCTCCTGTAACAGAGTTGCCAGTACTCGGTGGTGGTGATGCGGCGCCAGTCGCGGAGCAGACCGGCCCAAGCTGCGTCCCGGCGGATGTAACGGACCCAAAGATAGTGAAGATACTTGACGAAGCGGGGAAGCTTGGCATAGAACCTCATCTGCTTCACGCCACGGTCATCCCATTCTCCAGGCCTGAAGAAGCTGTGGACAATGTCGAGACCATCGGCACAGAGGAGCCGAGAGGCGAGACACAGAGCCTCGTACGGCTCGGGCGGGTTGATCTCAACAATCTCGTGGCCTTGACGGCGGAGTGCAGCCTCCGTCATCTCCAATGCTCTCGCGCAGGCAGGGCTAGGATCAATGACACCATCGGTCCGCATAATGCCAACTCGAAGAACCTTCTTTTCTTGAAACTCCTTAACTATCTCATGCCTCCACGGGATTGGATGGCAGGTATAGTCATAGTTGTAAGAACCCTTCTCCAAGACGACTCGTGTAAAGTAGGTGAGATCATCAAGAGTTCTTGCCATGGGACTGCATACAGCAGGTATACCCTCCTGCCCCGGCATGCTTGAGGTCGCTCCAAGCTTGGGCCAACGACCAGTCGAACATCTCAGAGAGTAAATGCCAGAGAAATGGGCAGGACAGCGCACGCTGCCCGCAACGTCACTCCCAATACCGATTCTTCCCCCCAAGGCTAGGATGGCACCTTCACCACCCGTGGAGCCACCGGGAGTGTACTTATTATTGTAAGGGTTAGTAGTTCGACCCCAGACACCATTGCTCGACTCGAAACTGAGGAGAGTAATGGGAACGTTCGTCTTGACGTAGGGAACAGCTCCGAGTTCCTTAAGTAACTTCACGGTAGCGCCATCTTCCAGCTTCGGCTTGCGCACATTTATGGACAGACCAACGGAGCTGTCGTAGCCCTTAACGTCAATTGTATCCTTCAAGCTGATGGGGATGCCAGCAAGAGGTCCTTTCAGGTCAATTGAACCATCCTCGATCCACTTCTCAGCATCTTGGATGAGCACCTCCGTGACACAATTCGTCTTCTCATGAGCTTTGACAGCAACCTTGCCATAAGCACGAAGCAGATCGATAGCTCTGTTAGGATCTTTATGGACTTCGTGGACAAGCTCCCCGATGGGCTTATTGACAATTTCTCTGTCGATAGAGCTGAAGGGAGCCGAGTACTCAGTCAAGGCCCGAATTCGGCGCTCACGTTCATCCTGTTTGAATCGACTATATACACCATGTCAGGCACGTTAACGTGGAGTCTTCGTAGAGATAACGTAAGGGGGGAGGGGTAGGACACAGCTAGGTGTAACGGCAACATGGCAGGACGAATTGCACAAGAGGATGAGTTCAGGATGACATAGGGAGGCGACAGAATGGGATTCGCCCCTTGTGAATAGGATACTAACCAGTCACTGCGATATTGTAAGTAGTCTAATAGGAACATTTTGAGAGGAGGCAGCCTGACTCTGGACGATTTGGGTGGAGGGAATGGGAGATGTGGTAAAGGAGAAAGAGATCAAACAGGGCATACCGAGATGTAAGTGATGTAAGTACACCTGTACAGCAAGTCACGAGTTACGACGGGCTCGATAATGCACGTGTCTGGTGAAACAGCTGATGGACGCCATTTTCAAGCCAAGCTCGGATGCGTACTGAGTTGGCACCGTAATAATAAGGGCAGCAGCAACTTCCGAGCTATACGGCAGCTGCTTCGTCAACGCGGGGTGAGTTTCCGTATGTAGATGGGCATTGTTATCGGCTGCTAGCACCAACGAGGTCGCTATGTGGGGCGGAGGCACGGGGGCGTTCGGCTTCGCCAAAGATGGCAGTTGGCGAGAGAAAGATGATAAGAACATCTGGTCCCTGGGGTACGCTATAATAGGAGAGGGGAACTTCAAGAAAGGGATGTATGTACATATGTAGGCGGGGATAGGGAACAGAAGATGGAGAGAATGGGGTAACTTGAAAGATGGAGAAGCCGGGGAAGACATACCAACTTAAAAAGGGAAGATGGAAAAGATTGAGTCAATGAGGTACCTAGTTGAGACTTTCATCGTCCCAAAACCTTCACGGCTTTCCCGGACCAACCGTCTACGACGGCAGTACGCAGATTGCATCGTGCTCCCACAATTGAGTCTTGACGACTATCGCCAGAGTGCCGGCGTGAGGTTCGCAGTGCGGGGTTCTTGACGACACGGAGTGTTGGACTTGGCATGTATCTACTGTACCTAATAAGTCTCCAATCTTGAAGTTGTCCTGTGCTTTGAGCCTGCTTCCAGCGTCATGACACAATGTACATTAGTACAAGCTCTCACTGTCCTGTGAAAAGAGTTACGCTAGACTTACTCCAGAGTGAAAGATACCTCTCATCGCTTGGAACTGAGCAGCCTTACTAGAGTGAAGTATGAAGCATAACATGATCTCATCTTGTTTTTCTTGTTCCAAAGTGCAGCTCCTCGTTTGATGTTACAACTTGTACAACTACGGAGAGGTACCTATAGGTACCTAGCACGAACATTTACGGTTTAGGTACCGTCCCGCACGTTTTTTGCTCACTGCTTCCACCAATAATGGAGCTTTTCGATCGCCCCGCCCCGCCAAACTCCCTGCAACGGATTCCCGACCCCCGTCAACAACGAAAAGATCCAGACAATTTCGTCATGGGGATTTGAGCCCCGACGACGCACACTTCCTCCCTTGCTCATGCTTCAGCCAGCAAGCATCCCATCATGTCTACCGATGACCAGCCGCTCGTGGACGTCGTGGTAAGTCTATATGTTCTGCCCTTCTAACTCCCCACGTTTCCAACGCCCGAGCTGACCTCAAGCGAACCCCTTCGGCCCGGCGCATAGATCTCGCATATCCCGCCCCAACTGCGACACTACTCCGACAATGTCGCGGACTATATAGATCGAAATGTCGAACGCGCCGCGGGACTCGTGCGCGAGACTCTCTCCCAGGTGCAATGGTTGCCCGAGTACGTCAAGCCTAGTCCGCCTGCGCCGCCGGCCGTCGCCATGGTCACGAGCCGGCTTGAAAGGGCGCAAGAATGGGTGGACCGACACAGGATCCTGACGGGCATCATGGTTGTTACCTGCGGCGCGGTCATGTTCAAGGGTTATCAGACGAGTCGATCACTACGAAAAAAGAGGAGAGCCAAGCGCGCAAGGAACGGTGGGCGTACTGAAGTGGTGGTAATCGCCGGATCGCCCACTCTGCCGCTGACCAAGTCGCTCTCGCTGGATATGGAACGTCGCGGATTCATCGTGTACATCGTGTGCAATGCGCCTGAAGAACAGGACTTGGTACATGCGCTGTCTAGGGCCGATATTAGACCTCTGAACCTCGACACGACAGATGTAAGTGCTGCGCTGCGAATGGTCTCGACAACTTTTCTTGTTCTGCGTGGCTAACATGAACACGAATCAGCCTCCCCAAGCAGGTGCGGCCATCGAACGCTTCGCGTGCTATTTGCAGTCCCCCCAAGCGCCAGGGCCTCACATCAAGCCTAATCAGCTCACGCTCAAATCCGTCATCCTCATACCCAGCCTGCACTACCAGACATCGCCTATTGCCACAATACCACCCTCAAGTTTCGCCAACTTGTTCAATACCCACCTTCTCCAACCGATCCTCACCATTCAGGCCTTTCTGCCACTTCTCACATCACGACTACAACCTATGGGCGAGAAATGGGTCCCGCCAAAGGTTCTCGTCTTTACGCCCTCCATCATCTCGTCCATCAATCCCCCTTTTCACGCGCCAGAGGCCACAGTCTGTTCAGCCCTCTCAGCCTTCACCGACGTTCTGACGGCTGAACTTCGACCCCTCGACATACCCGTCACACACATGCAGCTCGGCACTTTTGACTTTTCTGGCTTCGCGCCTGCGAGGTCTGCCGCATCGCGGCAAGGTCTGCTGGCCGCTGGCAATCCCCAGGAGCCGCTGGTCTGGCCCAACGGTGCGCGACATGTCTACGGCCGCAACTTCCTCGCGCAGACGAGCTCGGCCATTTCTGGCGGACGCATCTCAGGCCTCAAGGGAAGTTCGTTACGCCGTCTGCACAACGCCGTCTTTGATGTCATGGATGGGACCATCACCGCCGATTCAGTCCGTGTTGGTCTCGGGTCTAGTGTCTACGGCTTCGTAGGACGCTGGGCCCCGCGTAGCCTGATCTCGTGGATGATGGGCATCCGCCGGGTCGACGAATTGTCCATGTGGAAGACAAGCTCCTACGAGGGGTCGGACCGAGAGGAGAGCGATGACGCCGAAGAGGTGGCTACGACATCCTCTCATGAATTCGTTGCCGTGCCATCAGACAGCAATGTCTGGAGCGCGGATGCTGCAGAGAGCAGTCCCTGGGTACCTTGCATTCCAGATTCTCCCACGTCTTGAATGTCTTTGCCATTCTGGCGGAAATGTCATTCTTACTCTCGAAACGTTTCTGTTATTCTGGATACGCCCTCTATTTTCTTGGGCCGATGCCTTGCCTCTACCAAACAAAGTCACCCCAACCGCCAACCTCACGATTTTAACGAACACATCTCCCAATCTTTTGCATTTTGCCGTGGGAAACCAACAGGCTACCTAAGTAGCAAATGTACCCTCATTAAATTCATTAATTCACACGAAATTATTTGTATATCAAACTAGAGAAGGGTAAAGACCCAATACAAGATATTTGGTTTCTTATGACATCGTGTGTGATATCGTGTGTAGCTTTTTCATTCGGGTATCTTGCCTCCTAGTGATACAGTCGCCCACCCTTTGGCACTCCTCGCAGAAAGACGCGCCCATTGTAAATGTTAACTCCCCGTCAAAAAAATCACAACCCATTTTCATCTTGTCCACCATGATAAAGCACAGTACCAAGCTTCTGCCCCTCCGCCCTCCCTTAATGACCTCCTCTTCCTCTAAACCTTCCACCCCGTCCACCTCTCCACTTCCCCCCACCCCTATGCCGTCCAAACCGGCCATCCTCTCTGTCGCGATCGCGCTCACGCTCACCCCCCCTCTCCCTATCCCGATTCCTGTCTCTCGTTCCGTCCCCCCCGCCATCCTCATCAAACCTCCCCGAGCCCCCAAATCCATCTCCATGCCCCATTGCCTCCCCGCCCTTCTTCTCCTCCTTCTTCTTCTCCGACTTCAACGTCGGCCCTTCCAGCGTAAGACTCCATTTCGGATGCGCACTCTTACATTCCGGCCCCTCGGGACAGAACCCTGCCAAGTAAAACTCACACAACTTCCTCCGGACATGCTTCTTCGAGCAGTGCGGACCCAGCGGACAAAACCCCATGTCGTAGTGCGGACACGGCGGCAACTTGGACGACGGATCTACATGTAGATACAGACATTCCTCTCCGTTGGAGCAGTAGCCGTTACGCATGAAGAAGTTACACTCGGGCATCTTGCGCAGGTTGTACTCGTGTAGGAATTCGCAGTGTTCGCCTTTTTTGCATAGCCCGCGGAGCCAGTGCTTGCAGACGAGGGAGTTGAGGCCTCCGGTTGGTTGGTTGGTCTTGGAGGCATCTTGGACGTGGCGCTCGAGGCAGCGTGTGCCGTTGGGGCAGGAGCCTGTTTGGTAGGCTTTGCAGATGGGTCGGTCGGGTGGGAGGCCGACTTGGTGGGTTTGTCGGAGGAATGGAGAGAAGCGGAAGGTGTATGTTTGGGGCGCGTGGTTGAGGATGGAGGATGCGGCGGCGGTGATTGTGCTGGTTGCCATGATGAGGTTTTTGGCCGGGGAGAAGCCGCTTGAGAGGGCGATTTCTCGGGCGGCTTGTGATCTCGGTGGTTCGAACGCGATGTATTGTACGGAGGCTTGGTTCGTCGATGGTGAGCAGTGGCTTGCTTGGCTTGGTCGCAGGGTCTGTCAAGTTCGAGGGGGAGGGAGGGCAAATGAAGGAAGGCGGTGCCGATGAATGAGGTTGCAGGATGGAACGTTGATGAGCTTCTTGATGTGGAGTTGCGCCAAGTTTCTGGGGGGTCCAGCGCGGTGCTGTAACGAGACGGGAATGGATACAGACACGGGTCACCTGAGTCAGCGCGCAGCATCTCACCAACAGAAATTCAGAACACAGATCATGATAACCTCAACACTAGGCTTTATTAATCTCAAATGAAATGAATGCCCTGCCTGACGATCAAGAATAGCTCTTGAATTGGTTCTCAATTTAATCCGAACTTATTTGAGACAGATTACGAATTAGCGTGCAAAAAGCAGCCTGGGACATCTTTCACCAAGGGACAATATATCGACGACAGCCAGATTTAGACAGGAGTGACTCGAAGCCAAGTAAAACCCAGACTGTTCTCATTTCTGGCGAAAGAAAGCTTGTTAATGGCAGCTCTAAAATGAACGAGGGAAACAAACATGATGTATAAATTAAGAATCGCGAGCCGCACTGTGGCCAAATGCACGATTGAATGCACAAGTCAACACCACTTGGGGTGGGAAGTAACGAGAGACAAAGATGGAAAAAGAGAGACGCAGATAAAGAAATTGAACAAAAGTATCAGATGCAGACCCGCCATGATGCTCTTCGTTGACCCTCAACTTCTGCATTGCTGAAGCAAAGAGAGTGTAGGAATGAACCCTTTGGAAATCCGACTAGGCATTTTCCAGTTTCTGTGCATAACAAATAACGCACTTCATGTACCGATGAATCTTTCTATCGTTCAAACTTCGCTTGACTTGCGTCACCAAAGCTCTTCGGTCCTCCAACGGTATGTCCAGCGCTGCCAAGGGCTTCGCCGCAAGCGCGCCGAGCGAGTCCAGAATCACCGCACGAGTAAACATTCCCACTGTTTTCAGGTGCTTGTCCCGGGGCCAAGCAGCAATAGGAACCTTCTTCGTAATCACATGGACATTGGTGAATCCCGCACCGACCAGTGTGTCTTCCAGATTCAATGCCTGGAGCGGCTCTCCGCCGAACGTTCTTAGTCCCTGGGTAGAGGCATCCATGAATACGCGTAGCGGGTCCTCGTCACTCATCGTCCCGTCATCACATAATACTTGTGGGATAAATTCCTGGAACTCGACCCAGCCCCCGTCTTTCACATGTCTATTTGAGCTTCTTGTTAGACTGAGAGCCTGAAAGATGGCATCCAACAGAAGTAGGAACAACATACGAATGTACTCTTTTCAACAATTTGTCTAGATCACGCAGGGTGCCGGCCATGCCTCGAAAATGAACCAGGTCAAATTGAGATCCATGCAACCAGTCTGGTTCTTCGCAGTCATCGACATACATGCGAACATTTACAGGAACCCATTTTGGCTGGATTGGCGACAAGTCTGTCCCAATGACACTCGCGCTGGGATACTGATCGGCCACTACACAGCAATGATTAGCTCGTCCCTCATATCAACCGCGCGGAAAAGAGCGCGAACATGAGAGGGAAATAATCTCACCGTCTATTGCCCAGGATCCTGAATTATGACTGTTAGTAAGATGCTTGATGAACCGTGAGACTCGGAGAAAATAGGCTCGAGAGCCATACAAGAAAGAACATACCGGTACCGGTCCCAATGTCGATAATTTTTTGAGGATGCTCCCCAATATCAGAGTAGAACAATCGTCCACCCTATTCATAATGCAGTCGAAAAAGGGTATTAGGATTCCTGTAGCACAGTTGCACCATATATAGCATGGCCGCAAAGAGTCTCTCTGCGCGTCACCGCTTTGGGTGTACACCGAGGAATGAAGCACGTACAGTGAGTTCGAGCATCAAGGCATGATTCGTTTCCTCCCGCCTCTGCTCCAAATCATCATTGGGTAGTGGGTATCGGCCCCGCCTGAAACCGTGATATCGTCGACCATGAGCAAATTCATCTTCATAGGCGCTGGGAGTCACCGATGTCGAGCAGCCGCAGGAAAGTTCGGAGCTGACACCATCGCCATCGCCGATGCCGTCATCCTCGAGGGGAAATTGTTCGATATCGTCATCCCCATCGTCGTGTCCAAACTCGCTGGGAGAGGTTGCTGTGGTATCGAGGCCAGGCGACGTCGACAAAACTGAATCGATGCTATCGTCATCGGCATAGCCGTTTCCGTGTTCAGGCCACGTGGGGGCAGACATTTGACAGTCGGAGAGACGAAACGGATCGCCATGATATGGCGAAGTCAAGATACCAAGGCGAGAAAAAAGATTCAGGCCTTGGCCACAGTCGCTACACGTCCTTATGTGCAGGAAGATGTTCAGAGAGACAGGGCGAGGAGTGGAACACGTGCCTGGGTGCCCAGTACACAACTGAGTTGCTGTGAGGTAAATGGTGCGGTCGTTGTACAGGCTCGGACCCGCGCTGCCACAGAAGGATGAAAATCGATATGCGACTACAGCCCGTACTGCCCGCACTTGCCCGTGCTACAGCCACTGTACATATACCCCCAATGTGTGTAGTAATGTACATACCTATAGAGTACTCCGACGTATGAATCCATGATACCTACTCCGTATGTTACCCCTAATGATGACGGGCTAACCGCGCTGCCCAAGGTGTTCTAGCCACCGGTAGATACATCCAAGTGGGTAGCCGCCTGGTGGTCACTCCCGCAGTAAGGTACGCATTCGACCGGTACTCCGTACTATCCACAGATTGCGGCAGGGCCCGCCGCGGTGCATCCGGCTTAGTCTGTGCCACATTCTACAACGGTCAGGTGCCTGACGTCGCGTCCACGGTTAGATGTGGGTGTGAGGGTGGTGCTCCGGACAGGTGCGATACGAGCCGACTGGAGGATCGGATCTGCAACAGTCTCGACTGAGCGTGCAGACGATGCCAGACGCCAGGCGCCTGACGAGACTTCTTCATGC
This sequence comes from Claviceps aff. humidiphila group G2b, assembly GCA_018360325.1. Taxonomy (NCBI): domain Eukaryota; kingdom Fungi; phylum Ascomycota; class Sordariomycetes; order Hypocreales; family Clavicipitaceae; genus Claviceps; species Claviceps aff. humidiphila group G2b. The sequence goes on along the minus strand of SRQG01000253.1, from coordinate 11,396 downwards.
ATACGTCACCTTTGGTTTTGACGTTTTGGACTGCGCTTTGCCAAGCCGGGCTAGCGGCTGCGCGCCGCTGCCCCTGATCTTGCCGTCACGACCGGCGGATGATGAGGAAGAAGCAGAGGACCTACAGATGTGAAGCCTCAAGGTTGCAACTTGCATGACGTCTGGCAATCTTGGTCCGCCCCATCAGGTTCGCTACCTGGCTTCAGTACCTGACTCACCGAACTGGGCTCTGCTCGCGGCTCACAGACCTGGCTGCGGAATCACGTAGACGCGGAGTAGATGAGACATGAAGCAATACTTCGGCAGCTTTTCAGCCTTTCCAAGTGTTACGGCGATGCGCGGTGCCGAGAATAGCTTCGAACATCGATACGTGATGCAGGTCTGCTAGTGGACGGCGCTGTAATCACACACCAAGCTGGCTTCACACTGCCCCAATGCAAGTAAGGTGGTAAGATCCTTTTGCTGCGTTTTTTGCGTTACGCATGCATCCGTTGTGAGAAACAAATGTCTACCTTCAGGACGCACAAAGACGTATACTCCAGCTTTTGGGTACACCAGATCAATTCGCCCACCATCGATCACATTGACTCCGGGCACAAGTATCACGGACAGACGCCTACAAGACATCTTGTATGTGAGTGTTTTGGAAATTGGAACCATGCAGTAACGCCTGGAAGCCCCTCTGGTTCCAATTATGTACCCCCACCGATTTCGACACCCGACCTCGATACCCGATTACGATTACGTTGATGTAAAACTTGTTTTCTGCAAGTCCCTGGGCTCTTGTCAACTGCCGCAAGAACCAGTACGTTGAACTGGCGTTCATCAGAAGCGGCTCGTCACGTTTCCGCGGCTTCATTTCTCTGTTCGCTCTAGTCAGCCGGGAATACGGATCCGTGCGACCCGACAGCCAAAATATCACAAAAAACGAAGCAGGGTTGCCCTACGTGTGTACCCTGTCTATTTCTGTCTATGTAGGTATTTGTGTATGTATGTACATACGGCTATGTACATGGATCATATATCATACACAAGCGGAATACAACTTACATACAAGAGTGTTGCGCTCGACTTGCGTCTTACGTCAGAGACAGTTTTTGCCACTCTACCTCACCAAGTCGGCACATCTGTAGGCGACAATAGCAACAGCCGGACTTTGATAGAGTAACTTAGCTTGTTCAGGAATAAGATCCTTGTTGCTAGCCGCAGAGCACACTTGCCCGCATGGTGACAATGGAAGCTGCCACGCTGATGAAACTACATACTACATACTCCGCACAGTACTTATATATGCAGCACCGATCGGCTCCTACCCTCCCCCCGTTTCTGATGCTGCAAGTCACCCTTGAACCCCCGTGCTTCCGTAGAATGGCGGAACAGAAGGTGCGCGGTCATCCCTCCGGCGGGCCATTAAACTCATTGCAACGCTCGCACCAGATATATGAAACGCGCGAACCTGCATCCCTCGGCGGCACGCCCCGTGAGGGATAAATGCTTAAAACGGCAACGCGAATACAGCGATTTAGTGTGGTGGCAGTGGCACACCGAGGAAATCCAACAGTGCCAACACCCGCGCTTGTTGGCATGGAAAGCTACGAAAATGCGAGGAGAAGGGGGCTGACGACGCCGAGAACTGGATCTTTCCTTATCCAGCACAAGACGTATACGATAGTGGCCTAAACGCTCTCGGCTTCCGCCCGTCATATACTCTCCGAAATCGCTGTGTATCTCGACTGGCCTAGAAAATGCGCACGGGCTGTAGAAAGCGTACGCCGCGGAGCTCGTCCGTTGGTGGAAACGGGATCAAAACCTTAGACGTGTTGGCATCTGATTTTATCCAAATTTTGCCGACTGTTGACGTGGATGTTGCCTCCGCTCCCAGTGAATATGCCATACGTATGTCATGACATCCTATTCTGATTATTGCCTTGCTTCAGGCACACTCTCTGTAGACGTCGGAACTCGGACGTTCCATACTTTTACTCCCTCGTGGTTTCGGGATCTATACCCGCCAAATAGGTTACTTTAGTTGCAAGGGTCATCTCGACCGTTAGTTGGTAACTCATGCATCCCGGGTCTTTGACACATGGCCCGCTTGATCTGTTATCTTTGATCAATATGTTCCAATATTCACATTTCTTGCCCGTGTTCTCTCAATAAAGCGTTCTGGATACCCCACACTACCCAATACGCTCTATCTCTGTAAGTCAGAGCGAGGCTGTGATCTGGACTGATACTCGACTGCCTGCCCTACCTGTGGCAATTCCTGCCAATTTTTTTGTCTCTCTCGTGTTAGTATAGGCAATTAGATGTTGCATCTCTCTGATCTTTTCATTTTCGCTATCATGAGCTCTCACAGCCACGCACACAGGCTCTGGCCCACGTTCAGTATCGCAAAATCTGTGTGCCAACGCGGTCTATCTACTAAACTCTTGAAGATATTATGGAGACACTCCTGGCATGTTGAACTATGTACAGCTGTACCATATATCAGCCGTGTTGTCTAATGCTTAGCTTCGGTCCAGACGGCAATCTTTGTAAGTGTCCCAATGCCTGGTTTCTTTTGGCTTACATGGCTCATGAATCATGATCAGCCCATAATCACGGATATGGTTGCAGTATATCGATATCGCTAGATCAATCTGAAGCACTGCGACTTCTTCGGCGCATGGTCGCCAAGGAGTAGACAGCGGACACTGCTTCCAACTTTATTCAATGTGTGACGGTGAGGATTCGTCATCATTTAGGATCGCGTATGCCACTCTCGCAAAGATTTTTGTCAGATAGGGCAAAGCGTTAGGCATTGATGCAGTTGAGAACTTGAACTACCCGGGCATGTCCGATCAGGCTTTCAGAATAGTTCCGCAGCCAGCAGACAAGAAGGGTGGGAAGCAACATCAAAAACGTGCGAACGATGGACAAGGGAGAAAAAGAGCCACTCAAGTCTAATGGGCCGTCAGGAGAAGGGAGTATCGAATGTAGATCGAGTAGAAGAGCCGACCAAGCAGAATGAACGGAATCGAAGCGCCCGCAGCAGCGTCGTCATGATTTTCTACACTAGATTACATGAGTTAGGGAAGAACCTCGATGGATCTGTAGAGAAGATGGAAGAGGGAGGAGCCCGGCCACGTAATCTCATGATGTTGGGACCGAACCTCTCGCCCATTTGGCGTCCGATGCAATGCGGCCCGCGGGGGCCATCCACGGCAAACCTCTCTCCTGTTGAAGGTCAGCCCATTACTTGTCCCCAACAAAGCTTCCCCTCCACGGAAGGCGACAGAGAAAAAAAGCAAAGGAGACAGGAGAGTACGATGACGTTGGGCGACTTTCTGCTATCTTCATGTGGGGATGATAAGTAACGACACAAAAGACAAGGGATGGTGTTGCCAGAAGACGAGAAGTCGTCACGACTCGTAGATTAGATAAGCAATGTTGCATCCCCGCGTGGCTTGCTCGGCATTGTGGGGGTTCGGGTTGTCTTGAATACAACTGAACAGACACTGCATACCGCATCACGGCATGTACACTGCCTTCGTACGTCGTCGGTATGCTGTGGTGCATAGTACATACCTAGATGATGCATGCTGCATACCTACCTATGTCACTGCGCCCAAAAAACACCAGCCACGATCCGCTAGCAACCAAGCTCGCCTTCCCACGAACATTCATACATACATGTCTACCTTCACGGTGTTCGTCTGAGCTTGGCAACCCAACTACGTACTTGCTATCGCTGCATTGCCGGCGCGAAAAGCAAGCACAGAACGACGCCATAGCCATGTCAAAGATGTAGTCTCCTGTGCGCCACTAAGGGACAAAGCTCACACGAAAGAGTCTGTTGAAAGCAGTGCCTACCACAGCCCGCACTCGGGTTCACGAAGGGTGCGAGCATCAAGCACCCGCCCAACAATAATAATTGCATATTCTAGATATACATAATTCCTACTTTGGCAATGTCGGCGCTTGAACAACTCCCTTTACCTCCGGAGGTCGAGGTTGCGATGCAGCGACAGGCATCCACGCAGACATCGACGCTGCAGACATCAACGCAACAGCAACACACAGACGAGATGACGAATCCCCCACCACTACCACCACTCGAGCCCTTCTTCACGCTCCTCACAAACACCACAACCGGAACAACCATACACCCCCGCGTGCAATATCTCTTCTCCGACGACGACCTCTCCGCGCTAGTCACCAACCAACCACCATCTTCGTCCTCGTTACCGCCCTCCACGCGCCCTCTCATCGTGGACTTGGTTCCCACCCCCGACAACACCAGCTGGACCGTCTCATGGGCCTCATCCCTGACCCCCGAATTTGCCCTCACGAGCTCTTGCATCACGGTCCAACCCGACAGCAACAACAGCTACAACGACGAGGACAACAAAGAGACGCACACGGCCGCCGCTGCTGCCGTCGAGGATAAGTCCATCATACTGCGGCTCGAGGGCGTGGATCGTGATCCTCCCTGTGCCAGTCGTCCCGGCAGTCCTCTCGGTTCCGGGAGCGGAGCCACCCTCGGGAAAGAGGACGTCGAGGCCCTGGCAGAGGAATTTCGTCGTCGATTTGCCGTTCTGAGGAAGGTAGTTGGCGAGAGCGAGAAACGAAGGGTAATATTCGAGGAGGCTCAAGCACAGGCTTCGACTCAAGCTCAGGCTCATGCTCATGCTCATGCTCAGGCTCATGCTCATGCTCATGCTCAGAATCAAAGTACGTCCTCAGCGCACGCACAAGAACAAGTGCAGACCATGCTAGACCAGGCTCCTCTTCACAATCGCGAACGGCTAGATGATGACATGATCGTTCAGGGAGAATCTCCAAGGGTGGACGGGGAAGACGCTGTGCAGAGGGTGTTCTCGCTGGGGGAGCAGAAAGAGGCGGTGGAAGCAGCATGAGGTGAACAAAGAGGACCCGACGAAAGGATGTGATCACTGATCGGGCTAGAACGATTTAGAGCTGAGGGTATATCATGATATGACTTTCTGTCTCCCCTCGAAACTGGATCTCGTTCCCTTTCTCATCTCCTTTATTTTTACCATCATTCTAACTGTACATCTCTCTCTTCTCATTACCTAACTCTTCAATGTCAAGCAAGCGCGCGATTTCCATTCTCGATGGACAATACTGCACACCACTCTTTGCAGCAAGTTTATATAGTGAGTGATATACATAGGTCATTAAACTGAATATACTAGCCGAAGCTGTTCGACCAATCCTGATAAACCCACCCAAAAATACAAGGCTCAGCATTGAAAGAATGAGAGTTTCACAACGGCATGGTATACGAAAAGAGGGCTCAACGTGCTGAAGCGACGGGTCACAATAGTATGAGGTAGATATAACAAGAAGAGCCTTCTACGATGTTGGCGATGCATCTCGAGGAACCTGATGCTATGCATGATAAATTAAAAAGAAGCAAGCCTAGAAAGCCTCTATGGATAGAACTCGAAAGAGAAGAAATAAAACGAAAACAGATTTTTCGCCCCAACGTGCCACCATCGCTCGCCACGACGCCTGACACATCGATGCTGCACGTACATGCATGGGCTGCATGAAGCATAGCCATCTGCAAGCCCAATCAAGTAATAACACAAGCAACGCAATTCAGAGAGACCAGACTCCTAAACTACCGGATTTGATCAGACGATTCTAGAAGAAAGAACTAACCACTAGCAGCTCCCTGTTTGTACAGTACCATCAAAGTCCGGCCCCTTCCAGAGTCCAGACCACCAGCTCGTCCATTTGGCATCATTTCCAGGCAGCCGGACAGGACAAGACACCGACAAGGGTAAACAACGAAGCGGGGAATTTGAAACACGACGGCCAGGGTTCGCTGATGCCTGATCAATAGATGTTGACTTTTGCTTAATATGAAAATATGAGTTGATGAAAGAGGTATGATAGAAAACATGGAAAAGAAGAAAGGCTAAAGCCGTGGGGTGTCTTGTAATGGCTCTCCAGACTGATATTAGAAAAGGGAAAAGGGGGAATCCAATAGAATCTAAGCTGATGGGAAAGTATGCAGTTCTCAGCGCGGTTGCGACCCTGGCTTCAAGTTCAGGCCAGCTTCAACAAAAACATGGAGCTTGTTTCGAGGTTTTTTTTTTAGATCCGAGTGCTCGATCCATGTTAGTTGTTCGGTAGTTGGGGGTAGTGAACGCGTGTCCTGGCAATGGTATGCATCTGCCCGGCGAGGGCCTGGTCGATGGGAGCTCGGCCTTCCAGTGCGTTGACGCCGTCAGCGGCGCTCATGAAGCTAGATGCGACACGGCGGGCCAAGGCTTCAATCTCTCGCTTCGCTGGCTTGTTGCCTCCGTTATTGTTGTTGTTCTGGCCGCGAATGACAAAGACGTAAATGAGAACAACGATGACCACGATGAGGATGATGGTTACTAAAAAAAAAAGGGACACGTCAGTATAAATCATTTTCCTTGATCACGCGGCGAACAGAACGAAAGAGATGGTACTCACCACAAATGCCCAGGCAGATCCACTTCTTCTTTCTCGTCTTGCGCGCTGTGTTAACAGCAACGCCAATTTCCTCATTGCCCTTATCTAGATTGTCGACAACCTCCTCGCCCTTCTGCTCGATTTGCATGATAGCAGCTTCCTGTTGAACGACAAGTGTGTCCATGTCTTGGAATAGCTGTGATAATTCCACCATCTGCTGCTCAATCTTGAGCAGCGCATCATGTCGATCCTGAACAGCACTCAGCGCAGCGCGGGCATTTGCCTGTCGGTCACTCTGCATGAGAGCCTGAGCGAACATTTGATTGTTATTCGTATCTTCCACGACGGCCCTGACTTCCTCCTCTGTTGCATCCGGACGAACTATTCTGTATTGGCGTTTCATCTGCTCCTGGGTCCGCTTGCGAAATTGAGACTCGATTTGCTGGTACTGTTGAATCGCACTTTTTAGACGACGATCGATACGCTCGACTTGGCCGCGATACTGAGCAATTTCCTGTGCGGGTTTACTTTTTAGGGCACGAACTCGCTCCGTCAGCCCGCGGTAGAGAGTCATGGTGTCTGTCGAGAGAGAATCGAGCTGTCTGTTGACGTTGCTGGCAGCGGAGCTATCGGCGTCATCCAGGGAACGCTGCTGGAGCATGCGGAGCTTTTCGAGATTGTGCTCGACTTCGTTGATGCCATTGTCAATGCCGCTGCATTCGTCCAGAATGTTGCGCGTGCCACTGTAACCAGCATTCTGCCCGATAGGGGTCATTTCTACAGCAGGGGCTGCCAGTACGTCATCGTCAGCATTCGCTTTGGCCATGTCTTGACGGAGACAGCCGTCAGATTGAAATCCTTACCTCCATAAGCGTTTTCCTGGCCATAGCCACCACCGGATGAATAGCCGCCTTGTTGCTGTTGTTGTTGGTATTGCTGTTGCGGTTGTTGTTGTTGTTGTTGTCTACCATAGCCGCCAGGGGCATTATCCCGCTGGTCGTAGGGATTCTGTCGTCCACCGTATCTGTTCATATTCCATAGATTAGCCTCACTTGACTCATTGTCTTGACCCTGTATTGGAGCCGCGATCGATTCGTAAGCAGGTCGCGGTGATCGAAGGCGCGGGGGGAGGAAAGGGCAGTTTTCGATTCGTGAGATGGACGTCGACTAACCCGTACTGTTGCGACATTGTCAGTAAGCCAAGATTTAACACACCGAGTATTGAAGTCAAACAGATGTAGTCAGAAGGAGAAGCAAGGATGTAAGAGGGTACACAATGGGCAGGAGACGCAAGCACCAGAACTGCCACGGCTCCTGTGCGTCAAGCACGTGGCTCGCAGAGGGACAAAGACGGTCGAGAACAACAAGCTTTCCCGCGGGATTGTTCAACGTCGAGACGCCAACCAAGGGGGGCAAAGGGTGAAACACTCACGCTCATGGTGGAAATCGGAGAGCGCCTGGGCTCTTGGCAGTATAGGAGCGTGAAGCAGAAGCGACTTTGATGTCTGAGAACACAACGAGCCACGAGAGACACGGGAGAAGATGAGATATGAAAGCGCGAGTTGATATTGTTGCTGACTGGTGAGTTTGCAACAATGCACAATCGACGCGAAAGAAGAACGAATTGCCGGAATGAAGTGGCAGTTGTTCAGATGAAAGGAACGAAATGTACTGAGTGCGTCGCGGCTTAGTCCGTAGCCGTGGTGGCAATCGAAGGGGTGTCAGTGCCTGGCCGCTCGTTGCCAAAAGGGGGCTCAGCGCATCCTTGTACCCCCTGGCCATTCACGGCCTCCCCAGCCAACGAGTGTGGAGTGCTTGATAGGTACTTATTCAGTACCTATTTTTAGCACTAACTACGGTGGCTGTTCAGCGTGCAGACGAGTGCCTGCAAAGTACCTACCTGGCCGGCGACCGCCGTGCACGCACCACCCTCAGTCCACCTGGCACCAACACAGTCGGCCGCACTAACCACGTTGGTCGTTGTCCAGGCGAAGCGAAAAACCAACCTCTGCTCCCTCCAACGTCTGGCAGTGGCTACATACGTATGTACTTCCTATGTACTTCTAGGCCCCTTGCGCTAACCGGCCCATGTTTCATTGCAAGGTGTGGCGTCCAGTTGTTTCGGCGTTGCCTTGATGAACTTCTGACCGAAGGGACTCGAGGCTATTCCGACTTGGAGACCTGTTGGCATCGATCGTAGTTAGGGATGGGCGAAATGTGTAAATTACGATCCTCGATGTAATTTACAATGTAAATTACACGTAAATTACGCGTAAATTACATGTTAATAAAATTGTAAATATGAGAGCCTTGAAGTATGTACATAGATAATAATATCTTATTCTTGGGAGTTGGGTTCCTCGGTAATACATATATGATATGAACATAGATTGAAATGCTTGCTTAGACTTCTAAAGCTCCAAGTTCTTGGCGTAGTTCTCAACTTCTCATTTAAAATTCTGCGCAGTGCGTACCCTATACAGTGATAATACTTTTCACTTTGCGCTACACGCCGAGTAAGTAATTGTACAATCTGCACATCTCACAAAGCCAATGGCCCAATTCTTAATGTAGAACTAATGAACGGAGGGCAATAAGATCAACATGCTTGTAGGGGCTTCCAAATGCTGAATTCATTGTTGGAACATGTTTGTGTTCTGCTCCTCGCAGCAAAGTGTAATCGTCGGTTGCTCAACTTATTCTGTGGTGGGCGAATGAGAGAACGTCCAATTATGTTGCGACATTTTGCAGGACGGACCCATATTATAGTGGGTAGGGGTAAGTTGTAAATTACAATTTTTCGTCGGGTAAATTACAGCGTAATTTACGCGTAATTTACAAGGTTTGTAATTTACGTGTAAATATGGAATAACAACCCTAATCGTAGTCACTCCCCAGGCATGATCATCACGAGATGTTCATCTCGGAGGTAGTCTGGGCCGATGGCCCTTCACAATTTTGGGTTTGCAACACATGTCACGTTGCCACATACATCGCCATGCAGACATCCTTGTTCGAGATTATTCAAGAGAAACTTCGGTGCTGACATTCAGAATACGTGTCTCTGCCATCTTATCTAACATTGTCTGCTCCGGCTTGATAGCAGATTGCGTGGCAAGAAAGTGGCGGAGTGTTCGGTATTTGCTTCTTCTTGAAGCTGGCCGAGTAATATCGCTCTACAGGACAGCATAAGCCGACACATAGCTAACACTGGATTCGCTAGGCTTCAGAACATCATCGCTTCGCTGGTACTGTGTGATTCTGAAGCGTCCTTTCGTGGGATCCTTTGTCTCCTGGGCAAGTATCTCCAGCGCAGCCATGGCCACACCGATGGGATGTCTACCACAGACCGTATTTCTTGTCAGCTCTAGGTTGTCGACAAAGGCATCGTGACTTCCGCTCTTGACAGCATCCATGGTTGCCTCATCCAGTACTTTAATCGTTTCGTGGATGGGGAGGCCCACTGGCGGGGCATCTGATACTCGCAAATTTATAAGCTTTGTGGGGTCGTTCTCTGGCGAATAGACCATGTACTGAAAGTTCGCTCCCCAATGACAAAAGTCGGAGCTGATGATGAAGGCGTTTTGCTTGTCTCTCAAGTAGGGCGCCAAGAGTCTTCCCACGCTCTTTTCTCCGTCTCGGTCGAGATCTCCGATGAGAATGGGAACTATGGTGGGAAACTCGTCCGGCGCACCAAATGTCTCTTCGCAGCGCTTGTATAGATACGGGAGATGCATCTCCAAGGAGTGCTCCATCCGATCACTTGACGCGGGAATGTCTTTCATCCGTCCTGCGTCCTTGACTTTCTGCAACGTCTCTAGGTCCACCCGTAAGTCGCCATATGGAGTGGCATGCTTTCCATATGTAGTCACGGCACATCCTTGAAGATAGTATGTGTGGGAGGGGCCCAGGACGAACACTCGCGTTGCTCGGCTGAGGTCCAGGCACTTGTACGCCCAGGCTGCGCAGGGACCTGAGAATGAATATCCTGCGTGACTGTAGGAAATGAGTTTTTCCGACTTGTTTTGTTTTGTAGGGGAGTTTTCTTTTTCATCCAGGAAGGCTTTCTTCTTGGTTGATCAGGGGAATATTCTCCTGGTCGAACCCGAGTATGGCATACGCAGAAGACTTACGGTGCAATCACAATTCTGGCCCCGTCTATAGGCAATTTGGAACCGTGAATAAAATCCGGTACTTCAGATAGGTATCCCTCTAGCTCGGTGTCCAGCTCGTCTGGTGAGGCGACATACCAGGCACCTGCCTTTCCGGCCCTTCTGGTGGCCATTTCGTGTCGTGGAAAGTATCGGGCGTGTCTGCTAAGAGTCGGTATCCGCAAGATGGCGAGTGTCAAGGAATGAGAGATTCAAAAGAACAGTCGGGCAACGCTGTTCAACACTTATTTGTAGTGGAGTGAGTGATGGAGGCTGGAGTAGCATTTGTTGAGCTTCGAGGTGATGCATAACATGTCGTTACTGTCGTAGTGCAGCACTTGTCAGCGACTGTCACCAACATCTAAGCCTCCGATTTGCCCCGCTATTATCTGCGGGGTACAAGTCATCTACCTAGGTAGTGAGGCCTTCGGGGGAATGTCCGGAGGCAGCGACTTGATCGGAAAGCGGCACGGTTCGCAGGAAACGGTTGTTTCCATCTTTTTTTTTATACGTGAGCAAGGACTGTTCTATATTCATCGTGGCTATGCACGAGTTCTGGGTAGCTTGCAAATACTGTCGCTTGATTGCAGGCACCTAGGTATGTTAATGAGTGGAATCGCGAGGCAGTATCAATGCAGCATGAGTGTTGCGCAAATTTCTTTTTGAGATTCACACTCTCACCGATAAACGGACAAACTCTCTGGTTGGGAGAAAGCCCCATTTTTTTCCTGGAACCATCTTGCTGCCCCACCAGGGCATTGGCATGGAACTTGGAATCGCGTCGGACTG